>JAHXMU010000072.1:4382078-4394964 GCA_019455685.1 Philornis downsi
AACCGAGCTCTTTTCTGACTCCTTGAACGGTTGAAAGTGATTTTTTTTGATTTTTCAGCTATTTCCCTAACCGTTGCATGTGAATTAATAATAAATAAATCTCTCATCTCCTTAGAAACAATTTCTTTTGGTTGTCCTGATCTGGGAGTGTTGTTTTAAATCATTTCAGGCAAGTTCTTTCATTTGGTCCATTTTCTTCATTACCTTCATATCGGCTGGCTTCAGTACCCGTTTTTCCTTTTAGGAAATAGTACAGCAAAATATATTTACAATGCTCTTTTTTTTACTTTTTAAAACCGTTTTAAAACGCTACAACCACTCACGATTAGAACGAGAACACAAATAAACAATAGTAAACAGTTTAACGAAGGGGTGGGAGGAAGCTATAATGGAGTTTTAAGGAACTTTACGTCATGACGCATGGTGAAGTAACGAATTAACCGAACGAACTTTTTGAACAATCCAAAAAAAATAGATATGCATTTCTAACATACATGCATTTCCAACATACTGTGATCTATCACCCAAAAGCGTCACGTCTAAAAGTCGTGCGAATTTTCGCCAATTTTACACGTAGTGGTAATATTAGATTAAGCGACATAATTTTCGCAATTCGAAAAATGAACTTTTGCTGGCACGCCTTTTGCAAGGCATTTAACGCTTAACACACTACAAAACATAACGTTCATATATTATTTATATTTAAAACACGTACTGCTAACTTAAAGCAAAAGAAATTGTCCACTGATTCGGACTAATCCACTTTATATAAACTTTTAAGGAAAAATTGTGAAATAGACAACACTAACGACACATAACACAGTTTGCATAATATACATTCTTGAAATTTACGAAAAGGTTCGATATTATTATCCTGACACATTTCAATGTGGATGTTACGATATTCTCTTCATCAATTTCAATCGGTACATGAGATATTCGCATGTAATCCTCTGCATGGTGGAGAAGTGGCCGTATAGTAGCCTACATTTTTCTTTAAGACCTCATTTGCAGCAAAATATCTCAGTAACACATTTACGAATCTTTATTGCAGATATCATGTCATTGAGTATCGCTCTACAAGATGTATTTGCTTTAGCTATACTCTGTGCTATAAAGGTTTTGTAATTGATGAAAACGTAGAACATGCCGCACTATTTGCTTTGCATCATTATCAGGATTTGTGGCGGTATACATCTAGTTAGTAGTGGATTTACCAGTTCTGTAGCCCCACTTAGCTTGGATGGAGTAGGCCTTAGCTGGGTTAAAGTCTAAAACATGCTACTTCGCAAAATTGTTATAAAAGGCAAATAAATACTTCTTATTAGTTAAAACGCACCAATCTTGATTGCTTCTGTTAATAAGCCCATTACTGTTCTGCTATTGTCGATAATTTCATTGGCTTTTTCACTTATGACATCTTCCGTAACTAGGAAATCACACAGGTTCTTGACGTATTTCATTCTGCATATTTCTAACCATACTTCCGTATTTGAAATTTTTGTGTCAGTTGCCGTGTAATGCGAAATATAATGCCCCTGCGTTTTCGGAACATTGGAACTGGAATCGTTTCGTTATAATAAGTGAGCATGCGTCACACTGTACATGTCACAAGAGTCTTTACCCCTTTCAGCACATATTCTGAACGGAGGTAATGAAAGCTTTGTATTTATCGAGGCCATTTGCCAAATAGATAGCAGCGCCTTCCCTATAAAGACTCCTCACATCCAAGATGAATATCTTTAGGTGATTGTTGTTATAATATAAAGTGCATTAAAAAGAAATCCAATATATTTTCATTATAAATGGTGCTGTAGAAGCGCTATCGGATCATGTTGGATGGTTTTAAAAACATAAAATTCTGTGCTTATGTGTGTGATCGTTTGTCTCAGTATAGTTTGAGTGCGCATCAAAGATAGACACCAGCAAAGAGAAAATACGACATAAAATGTGAATAGCGTTTATGACCCTGGTACAGTAACAACCAATCATACACAATTCCCATTCCGGTAATTTTGATGTCAAAAAGGTATTACGCTCTGAAAATCGAATTGCTCAGAATGTCGATAAAATAATTGAAATGCCTACTTGACAGAACGTATGGAAGCCTGACTGGTAGGTTTTTAAGGAACTACCTTATAGCCCGGATATGGCATCAAGTGATTGCCTCTTGTTTTATCTATGACGAATGATTTTGCTGGTAAGAATTTGCATCGAGCGAAGCATATGAAAATCGAATGTGTCAGTGTTTTTCTGGGGTTTTCTTTAAGAGAGATATCAAACAAAACGTGGCATATTTAACTTAAATCGGATTATTCCAACTATGCTAAATAAATTCTTCAACGACATATGAAAACAATGAATTTCTCTCCAGTACACATTACAGGCGACAACGAAATCAACATTAGGGTGTTTCCACCGTCATTTTTCTTTGTACTCCTTCCCATAATAAATTGTGGCTCATGAGGTATTTTCGTATTTTTGAAGAAACAATAAAAAATACACGCCACTTGTGAACACGTCCTACGCATTCGTATTGCTAACAATTTTAAATATATGCTTGACGTGATATTTGGCGCCAAGATTTATTGGGGGGAAGCACCTCGTGTCCGTGCAAAGTGCGTGTATTTCCAAAATTATTACAAATTTATATTTCCCAGAAAGCAGCTGTACAAAAGAATTAATTTGTAAAATGTCTTCAAATACTGGTCACTACAATTGCATTTAGTTATGACAAATTTAATGCTATTTGCGATCTTAAGGTTGCATTTTTTGATAGCAACATAACTTTAATATTTTTATCCTTTGCCTACAATCAGATATATTTAAAGAAGAAATAAATAACTACACTTTTTTTATTCACATGTGTTAGCTATGGAAGTGGTGAATATACAACTTGATGTGACTATGATTCATTTGTTTAAATTCCGCTTAACTCAACTGATATGAAAGCATTTCCATAAATATAATGCAAATTACGTAAATTTACCATTATTCGATGGCGTATGAAAATTTACATTCATAAATTTCCACAGTTGTCAGTGTTACTCATATGCAATCGTGAACAAAATGCAAAACATCTAACCTTTGCTTTATTCACAAAATCAATTTTTTGATATTACAAATTATCAAGACGATCTAAACAGACCCAAATAAATATTCTTATAATAATTCTCACAAAATGTAATTATTTCTTAAGGCTATCCCAACAATGGAAAATCCTTTTTAAGAGTAGGGAATAAGCCAAAATTATTTATATACTTTTAGCACACAAAGGAGCTTTCAGTCGTTTGCTTTATTACCACATAAACGCTTTTAAACAAGAGATTACACAAAAAATTCTTATTGTGTAAATCCCCTGATAAATCTGTACAATGTCTTCCGTTGAATTTAGGAACGTAACCATTTTATTCGAAATTCATTTTCGGGGATTTTCACTTCGCTCAAAGGCAGGCCGTGATAACACACAAAACCTGTCGATATCTCATGAATACTTGAAGTCCTATGAATAAAATATGCATCCTCATACATATTTTGTCCTTGAAATATTTCATATAATAATAAAAAATGTATTACTTTAAGGGAACGTAAATTCGAAAGGCTTTAAAACAGTGAGCGCATGAATAAACATGTTAATTTTGTACGGCGGCAATGATTTTCAAAGAATGCATTTCAGAAACTTGTCTGACACTCGAACTTAGCAGATATTTTGGAGAATAGTGCAGGTTGTAATTGAAACGTAATGTTGTGGCGCCTAATTTATAAACTCATATACAGTATGAATAAAACCGAGACCGAGGAAAATATGATCTGTTTTCTGCAAATCTGGATTTGCCCAACTTTTTAATTACTCTGTAAACTGCTAGAATAATTTGGCCTTATGTATTGTAATAAATTGCAGTGCAATATGGGTTTGATGACATCATGTTATAAAAATTTTACATGTTAACAAAATTTGAACAAAGCGGAGACAAAAAATATAATATTAATAAAATAGCCATAATAGATATTCCATCAAATTTAGATAACTGCTCTTCTAGAACTATTGACAAGAATTCAATGACTACTTTTATGTAATATTTTGTAATACAGGGTGGCGCACCAATTGTGGTACAATAAAAAATTCAAATGATTTCCTCTTACTCAATATACTTCATAGATTTTTTTATTGTATAGAAAATTCAATTTTATTTTATATAACTAATTGGTTTTGAAGATGATGGACCGTAAACGACCTCCATACTCATTCACGCAGAAAATTATTCATTACGGAATCGGCTTAATTGTTGTTTTAGTGGACTGCTTGAATTCAGCCAATAATTATACACTATAGAATAAACCTAGAGATACCTTGCTTGCAATTGGGTTTGAAATTGTGGACTCTACCTAAAATTTACGACTTACAAATTTTTACAAGTATTCATAAATTCAACAAAAAAATGCCCAAAACCCTTATTTGGATCCATGTGTCTTTGAACCTTTTGAACCTTTTCTTAAAGAAATATACGGAAACTAGAGGCGATAAAAAATTTACAATAAATTTACAATGTAATCTGACCCAATTTAAAAAAAATTGTCTAAGAAATGATAAATGTTAAACGAAAATGAAGGCATAGGATATTCAAGAATTTTCGTGACATATTTGATGAAAATTTCGTATAAAAATCAACCTTTCGAAGCAATATTTAGTGGCAAAACCATCTCTCGACGAACCTGTTCTGTATATTTAGCAAGATTTTCTGTTTCGAACGAAATAAAGGAACCTTTTTCATACAGCAATAGTCATGTCGAGATAAATGAGTGTTGAAACAATTGTCTTGGTATTCCCAACAATAGGCAACATTGAGTCTTTTCGTTATTATGTCCATAAATTGAAATAGAATGTGGGTAACCATATTTCGGAAATGCTCCAATCACAAAAAATTCCCAATTCTTGTGGAAACGAGAATATTTTTTATATGGGTCGATTTTTCATTTCTACAAATGGTATAATTTTCTTCAAATCCCTTAGTAACCTTAGAAAAACTATATATTTTGCAAATACCCCATTCGTTTGGTAGTACGGCAATATTTGTATTTTAGCAACTATTTTCCCATTTTAAGTCTTTCTGACGATTGGATGCTCCGATTTCGGATAGCAGATGCGTCGTCAGTCAGCACCATCAAAATTATGTTTAAATAACAACTTACATTAGCCATATTCGCTATCGATGATCTTAGAAATCCAATTTGCGAACGCGATTCTCGGCACAGGGAAAGGCGACTAAAATATTTCTAACAACATCAGACGTTAGACGACCAAAGTGCTCAGAATTCTTCTCAAGACAAAGCTTATATTCTATAATGAAATAAATAAAGACAACGCTTATTTTCTATAAATGAATTAAATAAAGCTCAGTTTAGTTTAAAGCGCCAAAATTTTTTATGTTAGTCCACAAAGTAAATGGAGATTTTTGTTATTGCTATTCTTGCTTTCTTTCTAATTGGTAGAGAACCTGAAATTTCTGCAAAAGAAAATCAAACAATGTTAAGAGTTGTAAGCGATATATATCGATATTAAATGAATAGAAATGAGTCAGCCCAAAAATCCTCAGCAATTAGCTCGTTGATTCTATACAAATTTTATGCCAGGAACCAGGTCACCAAAATATAATCAAATGCGAAAATAGTTTTGATTGTTTTCCGTTTCTGGAATCTAAATCAAGAATATTCAAAATTTTTATTCAGACCTAATCAAAATTATATTGAATTTAATTTCTATTTTGTATATCCAAAAGTAAATTACAATTTTGATTTTGATTTATATGCCCGAAACGGAATTAGAAATAATTTATGATAAGTTTTGTTTGTATTCCATTGGAAATTTTTCAATTCGAAAAACAGATAACGTTTTCTTCTATTTTAATTTCAGAAAATAAACTATTTGGACCATTTTTACATTTCGCAGCTTGACTCCAGGCCTTTTCTCTGCTAAGAAACAAAACCACATTTAGTTTCGGTTCTAATTCAGATTAAGAAGCAAAAATGCAAAATACTACAGTTTCGTTTCAATTTCTAGAGTCTAAGTATCTATTTCATCACGTTTCGGGGAGAAACAAAATCAAAGTAGGTTTTTAATTTCTTTTCAGGTAAAAAACAGCGAATATTACGAATGTGAATCATAAACGAATTTCTAGTATACTTTAAATAAACTTTGTTTATATAAACCGAAACAAAGCTGAACTTTCGTGAAGGTTTCTATAAAGAACGTTTAAAATTGTCGCAAAAGCGGAAGTAAAAGTCAAAACTTAACTTAAAAGTGATTTCGAATGGCTCTAAAATTTGTCCTAATTAAATTTTAAATACAAATTTGACTGACAATTGTTGGCTTAAGAGAAGAGCTTTTTTTAACACTTCTTGCTATAGAAATCTTTAATCAAATGCTTTCTTTTGGTGTGAGCAGAGGATTCACGAATTATTGACTTTTAAATAGGGGTCTTAATAAAAGTGGTGATTCGTTTCGGTTTAACTGCAATATTTCAATATTATTTAAAACAGCATAAAAAGTTTGATTTTGATACATATGAAAAATAAACTTTCGTTTCAAGTCTCGATTCGTTTCTTACATGAAATTTAATCAAAACAAAAATCACATTAATTCAATTTCTCCGCTAAAAATTCATAAAATTCTCATATAAAAAAGATTTGGCTGTACTAACAAACATAATAAAATCAAAATGTTTAGTTTTCAGCATTTGCACCCACTTCTAAGAGGTAAATAGAATATGCATTTATATAACAACTGTTACATATATGTATGTGCTAGTGTAACTTACATATGTATAGGTATGTAATAATGAATATATTTGCTTTGTAGAACGAAGAATTTATTAATGAACTAAATTAGAATGGCGACTGTAAATATGTTGCTTTAACAGTCCTCGTTTTGAAAGTACGCATGAAATTATATTTATACGTGCTGTGGTGTTAGCATATTTCTTCCCCCTAACTTCATGATGTAAAAGTATTCTAACATATATCGTATTTTTTAAAAAGGAGAATTTATTACAGTCGGGAAATGTAATGTAAAAAAACAGAACAAGTGCTGTAAACTAACATTTCTTCCCATGTTAATGTAACTACAAAAGTTGTTATTACAGTTCATAGAATAAGACCAGACAGTGGCGAATTTTTTGAATTTGAAGACACCCAACTGCCTCAAAGTATCAAAAGTATTAGCAGTAAACGAAAAAGGAACAAAAAGATGCTGGCATTTACTTCCCCATTGTTTTAACAGCAAAGGCTACAGTACGTTTTTAGATGGTAGTAAAGGTTGGAATTTTGGAATACAACAAAGATATTCCGTTATCATTAAGTGTTTGTTTAACACAGGGTTATCCATTCAGTGGTTTCGAAACCGGTGGTTTTGGAGTAAGATTTAAAATGATCTAATTGAACTAAAATTTTACATATTGGCGCAGTGTTGAGACTGGTAAGAAAGAAAACAACACTTGCAGGTCTTTTCACACTTAAACCACAATCAAGCTATTCCTTAAAATGTAAATTCCATTTTATTGTGCACTGAATAATACTCATATATATGTATGTATAAAAACAAAACAAAAAAAAAATAAATACATCCAAAGATGCAAATATCCATCACAACTTGTTTGGAAAGCGGTGAAAAATCACGTAATCACTAATGAAATTAACAGAGGGTTGCCATAGGAGGATAATGATTCCCTTCCTTAAGATGTCTGTTTAAATATTCATGAATGAAACGGGTGTAATAAAAATTCAAATTTCTATTATTTACAAAAAAAAAAAAAAAACAAAAAAAATTGTTTTTTTATTTTATCATCTGTCAGTTTTTAAAACACTGGAAACAAATCCCAACGGATTGGGTACTTTCTATAAAAAGCCGGATAGACATGCACTGAATTAGAAAGACACTTAATAATTTGTAGAGCCGAAGTTTACACGAGATGTGTTCAAAAAAAGGGCAATTTTCAAATTTCGCCGGCTACGTACATTCGACTTTCGTTTATTATTAGTTTCTTTTATGTTGATACACTCGTCTCGAAGATATGATGAAGGTTTTATCCATATACTATCTTTAGTTTATTTGTGAAAGGCATAAATAAGACAGGTGTTTTGCGTGTTAGGCGATTTTCTGCTATCGAAAAAATGGATCAAAGAAGTTGCATCAAATTTAGCGTAGAAAATGGAATTAAGTGCTCAAAAACACTTGGAATGTTGACAGTAGCATACGGTGAGAATACTTTGAGCCAAAAAAATGTTTACAAGTGGTACCATCTTTTCACAGAAGGTCGAGAAGATGTGAATGACGACGCTCGCTCTGTGCGCTTCAGCACATCAACAACCGATGAAAATGTTGAGAAGTGAAGAAAATTGTTATGGAGAATCGCCGAATCAGAATTAGAAAAGTTGCTGAGGATGTCGACATAAAGGTTGGCTCATGAAAATTTTGGGTATGAAGCGTGCGGCAACGAAGTTCGTTCCAAAATTGCTGAGTTTTGACTAAAAACAACGTCACATGAGCATCGCTCAGGAATTGTTGAATGACGTCGACGATGATCCAGATCTGCTTAAAAGGGTCATAACTGGTGACAAATCATGGGTATATGGTATAAGGTTTTGCTCACTGTTTTCTTCGATTACCATGGCATAGTGCATCAGAAGTTCTTACCACTAGGTCGAACGGTAAATAAGAAGTATTACCTTGAATTTATGCGTCGTTTGCGTGGAGCAATATGAAAAAAACGCCCGGAATTGTGGAAAAAATTCATGGCTTTTGCATCATGATAATGCATCTGTGCACTCATCTTTGTTGTGAGAGATTATATGGCCAAAAGCAACACCGTCTCATTATGCCTCAGCCATCGTATTCACCATATTTGGCCCCCTGCGACGTTTTTCTGTTCCGAGGGTTGAAGAGAGGAGATAAAAACCGAATCGATGGGAGAGTTGAAGGACATACCAAAAGGTGTATGTCAGAACTACCTCGAGGATTGAGAAAAACGCTGGTACAAGTGTATTATATCTGAATTAATAAATATTTTTTGAGAAAAAATAAAATTCACCTTTATTTTGACCACACCTCGTACACCCACTGCCATGGACTGTAGTTCCTATGCTATGTATGTATATGCTTCATTTGATCTCTAAGTATTTGTAGATTTTATAAATAAAATGGCAAACTTATCATATCGCTCATTAAATAAAGGAAGGCGAATAAAAGCTTTAAAGGGAGTTTCTTTAAGCAGACTGTCAAAAATTACATCTTCGGATTATGTTATGTCGTTTAAAAATGGTTCTTGGAGTGCTTCAATGGAACACGATTTTCTTTAAATGTTAGAAATCATGAAGGAAAATATAACCAATTTTTCACTACGTTGGTTTTGGAAGCGGATCAACATGAATTCGCTAGAAGTAACAAATGTGCAGGGATTACATCTATAGAAATGGTGAACACGTGATTCTATGGAATGACTTTTTTTGCTGGAAACTTAAGCACTTAGACCAACTAAAAGTTAGGTTAGGTCTTATTCAGAGTTATCCATTTAGTGGTTGGAAAACCGCCGGTCTGGCGAGGCTGTCTGGGGTTACACACTTCTAATCTGAAGTGTTACTTATTCAGTGAAATATTTGCTATTTACGAATATGGATCGTTTAACAAGCGAAGAACGTGTAAAAATAGTTAAAACTTACTAAGAAAAAGATGATAATTGAAACAAAGGAACTCTTCTTTTTCTTCTTCTTATACGGCGACTGGAATACACATGTCTTATCTATTACACACCGCCTGTAGAACATAATTCCAAACGCTTCCATCTTCTGTGCTTCTCCTCCAATTCGTCAGACCAAGTTTCAATAGAACTTCAAAAGCCTAATCTTTCTAACGGAGCTTTGGTCGTCCTCTTCTGCGCCGTACATCGAGTTCGTTGTCGAAAACTTTCCATGCCGAAGTATTTGGGTCCGTCCCCACAACATGATCCCATGAACGCAAACGCTGTATATTAATGCGTTTGACCACGTCGATGTCAGTATGTAGCTCATACAGCTCATTGTTCATGTAACGCCGATACTCTCCGTTAGCGATGATGGGTCCATATATTTCCCGGAGTATTTTCCTCTCGAAAACTGCCAGTACTGCCCGGGTTATAACCCAGGAAGGAAGGTATTGTCAATATTAGATAGAAATTTGAAGAGACTCGATGCGTTACATATGTGGTCAGTCCTGTGCATCATTGCAATGTATGCTCTGCCGAAAATATCGCTTCTGTTAGTGAAAGTGGAGCGCTAAGGTCGTATGATAACTGACCTTTTGGGCTGCATTTAAAGAGTATGAAATGAACGATATGTGGTTTCAAAAAGACAGTGCCACAAACAACATAACACGATAGATTTTGGTTTCTTTACTTACGCTTTCCAGAAAGAGTAATTTTACGTTTTGGCTACGCCAATTGGCCAAAAATGATAATGCGGTTTGACGTCATATGATATTTATTTTGTGGGGCTACTTCAAAGGCCGTGTTTACGCGGATAATCCCCAAACTTTGGGGATCAAGTTGCCGTCGAAATGTGCGGCAAAGTGGTCGAAAACTAACTCAAAGTAACCCACTGCTGCAACCAATTCAAAGGTGGTCATTTAAATGATATTTTCGTATATAATGGCAAGGTCCAAGCATTATAATGAAATAAACATTTCATCAAAATCATAGTTTTATGTGCGTTTTATTTAACTTCATATTTAAAACCGAAAAATGGATAACGTGGTACATGCACTGTTAATTCTGCAGCCCTGTTACCTGTATTTTGATCCATTAGAAGTACTGATTGTCGTACTGCATTTTCCGGAGCGCGAAATATGCACTTGGAAAAACTTATAGAAAGACCTTTAAAGTGTGACACACATTCTTGTTTCTTATGTATATTTTGCTTTGTAACATTTTTTTTGCTTTGTAATATTTAGTCAAACTCTCGTCACCGTTAACTTTCCAAGATAACATGATGTTGCCTACTCTTAACAGTAGGGCGAATATGTATCGAATATGCTTTCGGAGTTTTATTTGTCTTTATGTTATTTAACGTTGCTCTCCTTCTGTTATTTCTATACATTTAACTCTTACATGCTTTCTTATTATCTGTTAATAATTAGGCGAACTGTTATCAAGCATTGTTTGTCTGCTAAGATACTCCATGTGAGTCTGAGGTTGTAGCAGACAGTTTCATAGACCCCAATAATCCGTGTCACGCGCAATATAAATTAACACCAAAATTTTCAGTTTACCAGGAACCATCAAATCGGACAGTGACCCATTCGAGGCAAAAGTCGCGTCATGAAGTTTTGAATGATTAATTGGGAGGATGTGTATCACGTAATTTTTCAATATCAACCTTTATTCGGACAAAGGACATGAATGTCGTTCATTCGAAAAAAGTAAACATTAAGAAGTTGGCATTTTATGTCAAAAGAAAATTGATATACAAATAGTAAATATTTGAAAAAAATTTCGGATGTGTGGATTTAGGCAATCAACTTTAAATTTCAAATTAAAGCAAAATGAAACAGAGACCAACATTAGCATCAGTACATACATACATGAAAAACTATAAGAAATATATAAGAAAAAAAATCAACAAATAAAGTAAATTGAAGTATAAAATGGAAAAACAGTCTACAAGTGGACCTTCTAGTGCTGCAAAGAGTAGTTTCTTTCCAATACTACTCAACACTCCTCAATACTTTCAAAGTGAGTGGTAAACACTTTTTAGCAAATTTTTATTATAATATTTCCATACGTACACTGAAATTTTATGTACAGAAAAGAAAAAAGAGAGTTTGAGATACAAATATAATTATGACAATAACACTGTGAAAAAAGAAATTTTTTATTCGGTACAGAGGAATCAAGAATGGATTTTGAATATTTCGGGGGTGTCAATTCCAAAAAATATTTAATTTTTCAAAGATTTTGCACCAAATGATTTAATTAAAGATTAAGTTTAGATTAGGTGAGGAAAAATATGATTTCTTAATTTAAATAGAGAGCAACATTGCACGTTTTATTGAAAATTTTATGAAAATATACTTATTTTACTATGCTAATTTGCGATTTTATGAAAAAAAAAATTATTAAAAAAATTATTTTTTGACAGTAGTAACGGAATCGAAGCTTTTCATATTCGTATGATATTTAGCACTAAACTGAAAACATTTTGTGGCCCAGAGATGCGTGTAAATTTTCAAAACACTTCTTATCAGAACTATTCAAAAACTATTTTTGATTAGTAAAGCTTTGTGGAAATTTTGCTGCGATCCCCTTCTTTATACAAAATGTTCAATACATGCCATCGGTTTAAATTCAAGGTCCAAGAATCTGTGTATGACATTATGTTTAAAATTGATAAAAAATAGTTTTTATATTTGTATTTTAATTCACAATTTTTTTTTTTTTTTATATCCGACCACAAAAATTATGTTTTTGCTGGTACTCACTAAAGAGTATGAAACGCATAAATATAACGATTTCCGGTCTGGCAAGGCTGTCATCTGTTGAATACCCGTCATCTGAAGTGTTTTCCATTTATGATTATGAATCGCTTAACAACCGAAGAACGCGTAAAAATAGTTAAAATTTGCTGCAAAAGATCTATTTCAAACGTTGTCTTTTTTACAGTACGAGATGATAATTGTTATCATAATTGATATACTGTGCTAGAAATTGAAAAGATTATACCGAAATTTTCAGAAACTGGAAGCTTTACAGATGGTGTCAGGTCTGTGCATCATTGCAATGTACGCGCTGCCGAAAATATCGCTTCCGTTAGCCAAAGTGTGGCGCGGGTAATCCGAAATTCAACTCAGACCGCTATTAACGTG
>JAHXMU010000072.1:4394974-4465728 GCA_019455685.1 Philornis downsi
GCTGCAAACGATCCAGAGGCAGTCTTTTAAATGACATTGTATTTCGGACATAATTGCAAGGTTCGCGCATTATAATGAAATAAAAGTTTCGTCAAAATCATAGCTTCATGTGTGCTTTATTTGACTTTACTTTTGAAGCCGCCTGTTTATGTGGGATTAAATTCAAAACAAATCGACATGCGAAAAGAATAAAAGTGTCATTGTTGAATTTAACGCAATCGGACATTTTTTAACACTTTCGTTAGCAGAACTAACACAAATCTATTTGTATGTTATATGAAGTGCAGACTATGCTGATCAAAAACACAACTTCAAGCCAATAATTATATATTCATATACCAAATGTGGAGCAAGTTGTACATATTAGTTTAGCGCTGTCTAAAAATAAATTTTTAAGAGAATTTTGTTGATGTTTGGAACCATTTAAAAAAAATTGGTAAATATATTTTGAATTGTCAAAAAAACGGCGCTCTTCTAATAGGGCGTTATCGATCCATACTTTAACTAAGCGCACTTGCAAACTATAATTTTCACTGTAATTTAAGCAAATTTTGCGTGACATACCTTGGATGCATCTTTTACAACTCTTTATCACATAAGACATTCCTGTACAACTGAATGATGACAACTCTGTAGGCACAAAGTGTGACAGGCATGAAAAATCCGTCCATGATGAAGCTTATATGACCAACACAGTATCATTGCGTCATAAGTGGTTGCGAGAAAAATGGCAATTTTCTCAGATCTAACATATTGACAAGCAGGTTTTTTCAATGAAATATCCTCCGAAATATTTTTCAATAAGCACGACCAATGTCCAAAAATCTTACAGAGACAATTTATACCAAATAAGGCCCTTGTGAAGAAAGCAGAAATGTAGAATGCCGCAAGATTTTGGGGGCGAATGAAGGAAAAACTAAAAGTCCATGCTTGCAAATCTTTTCCACGTCCGGCTCACAGTACATAAAAAATTGCCCAAATCCTAAGAAAGGTACACGAAACTAAGCATCTAAGCATCGGCTTAAAAAAAAGAGTCAATTCACTTGACTAAAATTTCTCGTACACTAAAACGTTCAAATCTATTCCAGAAAAAATAAACAATCCAGCACGGTTTTGAGTTTCAGACGTTACATTTTTTAATATATAGAAGGCTAGGCGCTCGAAATGTTACCAACTTCGCGCTGCTGTATCACCAAAATTGCTAATGACAGAGCGCTTGTCAAACGTCAGTCTGTTGTGTTGTTTTTGAGCGTACCATGCTACGTCGCTATAAAAAAAAAAACTGTCCAAATGGTATTCAAACGCAACCGTGTTATCGCTATGTATTTGGAAAACCGCAACCAACCATTTCTAATAATACTTACTTGTGAACAAAATGTTTGTACGAGGTGTGTTCAAAAAATAAGGGCAATTTTTAAATTTCGCGGACTACGTACATTCGACTTTCGATCATTATCATTTTTTTTTTATGTTGATATACTCGACTCGAAGATATGTTGACGGTTTTTCCATATAGCATGTTTAGTTTGGTTGTGAGAGGCATAAAAAAGACAAGTGTTTTACGTGTTCGGTGATTTTCTGCTATCGAAAAAAATGGATCAAAGAAGTTGCATCAAATTTTGTGTACAAATGGAATTAAGTGCCAAAAAACACTTGAAATGTTGACGCTGGCATACGATAAGAGTACTCTGGGTCAAAAAAATGTTTACAAGTGGTACCATCTTTTCACAGAAGGTCGAGAAGATGTGAATGACAACGCTTGCTCTGAAAATTGTTACGCAGAATCGTCGAACCAGAATTAGAGAAGTTGCTGAGGATGTCTGCATAACGGTTGGCTCATGCCATGTAGTCCTTTCGGAAATTTTAGGTATGAAGCGTGTGGCAGCGGAATTCGTTCCAAAATTGCTGAATTTTGACCAAAAACAACGTCGCATGAGCATGGCTCAGGAATTGTTGAATGACGTCAACGATTATCTAATACGAAAATACGAAAATTCATGGCTTTTGCATCATGATAATGCACTCACTCATCTTTGCTTGTGAGAGCAGCGCCGCTATTGTACCTCAGAAACCAGACCAGATTTGGCCCCTGCGACTTTTTCCTGTTCCCAAGTTTGAAGAGACCCATGAAAGGACGGCGTTTTGCGATGATTGAGGAGATAAAAACCGAATCGCTGAGAGAGCTCAAGGACATACGAAAAAGGACATATCAGAACCACTAGAGGATTGGAAAAAACACTGGCACAAGTGTATTATATCTGAGGGGGGCTACTTTGAATGAGATAAAATAGAAATTGAGGAATAAATAAATATTTTTTGAGCAAAATTAAAATTCACCTTATTTTTTGAACCCAACTCGTACATCGAATCATTATATTTTACAATGATAATGATAACATCAAAAAATAGCCATTTCTTTAGAAATGGCTCTCTGACAAAGCGCAGTTCAACTAGCAAAAAATTCCAATCTATCTGCTCTTAGCATTCATATTTAAAAAAATCTACTATTTAACCCCTCAAAATGCGAAAAAGCACCATTTAACACCTGCGGAAAAATGCACCATTTAACACAAAAGGCAATTCGTCTATCAGGGGCACAGATGTTAGAACAGCCGCACATTGGGCCTATTCTGATCAAAAATATTTTCCGTTTTGCCAATATGTAAACAAACAATATGCTCTTGTACGGTCAAATTGCAACTCAAAAGGCAAATAACTGCTACGAAGCGCTCTCTACATGCTTTTATTAAGCAGGGCGCAGAGATAAATCAACAAATCTACCGTAAAAATATTTTAAACGATACGTTGCTAACTTGGTTCCTTAAGCAATTCGGTAGAAACCATTTCAATAAGGCTCGGCACCATCCCATAAACCCTCTGAAACCCAACGTTTTTTACAATAAAAATTCTCCAGCTTCATTTCTTTACTACAATGGGACTTAAACCTAATGGATTTTGTCCATATAGTCAAATATTACTCTTCTCCGAGAATGAGACAAAATAACATCAGGCAACATTCGCTCAACATGTGAAGCATTACCGCACAGATTCGATGCTATTTAGCGCTCAAGGTGGTCACATCGAACAATAAGATATTTTTTCTCTTTTATATTGAAGATTTTAAATAAAAAAAAAAATCAAAATTGACAAAATTGCAGCATTTAAAATTGGTGGCATTTCGAGTGCCGATTCCTGTACATTTCTTTTATAACAGCATGAAAGTTGGTTTTTGCCCTCTTTACCTACAATAAATTGTAAAAGTAGTTTTGTACTTTTGATTTCTGCCCCTTAGAAATTTTCTTAAAATTCATTGCCTTAACTTCGTATGTAACCATCAACCCTTGTTTATACCCCTAAGTAATTTATCAAATTAAAAGCCCACAAAATGTTGAAAATCCTTAATATAAGCCGTTTATTTACATCAGTGTCACCCATGGTACGGCCTTCTTCCTGTGCTGCCCTCATAGGTAATTTACGTATTAGCATATTATTTTTTGTTACTCACAGTTTGTTCGATGCCATGTTTAAGGATATTTGTTTCCCTTTCGAACAACATCCGTTTGTTGTGGTTTCTGGGAACAGATACTATTTATGATGATTGATGGTTTCCTGCCTGGCCACAAATACGATGGAAAAAAGCTATATCGACAGTCATATATTAACCGCACGTGTCAAGTTTAGGCTAATAATGGGCTAAGACAGACATGTCGCATGGTTTGGATATTAGTATGAGCAGGTTAAATAAAGCCAATTAGGCAGTCATGTTTGATGTTTTTTTTCGTATTACATTTACATGTATATTTCCTTGCTCTATAATATGTATATAGAAAGTACATCAAAGCTTTCAAAGTTTTCTAATATATTTTTATTTAAAATAGCCTTTTAGGTATAATTGGTGTTTTCATCATTTTGTTGATTAGAAAAACGAATAAAATCGGTATGTTATGCATGGGAATAGAATGTTTTTGACGCTTCCAACTCATATGGCGATAAGTCCGTGCGCTGTTCATAACGCTATCAATATCACCTGCCATATTTGAGACAAATTGGTCCAGTAGGAAAAAACTTCCACAGGCAAGGGCTAAATCCAACCTCTGAAAAATGATAATTTTTAAAAATGTTACACTAATTTTTACCATTTCTTCATTAAGTAAAGTCTTTATATGTTCATAACACTTTTTTCCTTTCTATCTTATTTTCCTTTTTTTATTTACCGAGAGAAAACTGTACCATTAAAGCGTTTACTTACTGCACAATAAAGCCATTTTGGCAAATAATATTATTATTCTACTTTCTTGACTGTCAATAATAATTACGTTGGAGTAGACAAAATCATCAACCACTCCAAAGTTGTAACTGCCAACGGGTAGCCACAGGTACCCGTTGGTTTGCATTACAAACCACTAAGTTGGATACTTGTTACTCAATATTGATTACAACTTTAAGATTCCACATTCTTTTAGTTCATTAAAATGTTAAATAAACTAAAGTTATGTGGAATCTGAAAACTTTACGGCTTCTAATGCTGTGCATGTGATTAATAGTAGATGTCTGTAATTTTCCTATAGCCATGAGTGTTGAAAATATTTTGTAGAATTATAGAATTAAAACGCTGTATATTCAATACCTATAGCCATGTATATTGAAAATATTTTGCAGAATTAAAATTCCTAAATATGTATCCCACATTCATTCTTATGTACTCGTGCCATAAATTATTGTGTCTGCATGTTGCACACCGACTTGGTGGCCAGACATGTTTTGCCGGAGGCAATGCTTTTTATTATGTTTATATAATATCAAATAGTTGACATTCAGAATATGGCTTGAGCTGCGTGTCATTGTTTGTATATCAAAATCATTATGAAGTCCCTGTCTAGCCGCTATGCTATTATTAATAGTAGAAAAATATTTGAAAACGTGTACTTATTGCGCATTCAACAGAAATTTCTTTAAATAGCACATTCAATACAATTTGAATGTTATTATATAAATTTAATTTAAATTAAATTGAATAATGCGAAATTCATTAGAAGTCAAATACTGGGGAGGATTCCTGGTTAATTCCTTATAAATTAAAGTATTTCAACAATGGATAACAGCATTTTATGCTATTATGGATGTACAAAATGTTTACCCCTGTGCATGATTCCACTTAAATTATTGAGAAGACCGTTCAAAATGAACCCGTACCTCAAAATTGATTTCAACCGAAACAAATTCCTTTGCACATTATGAATGAGATGTGGAAGAGTTTCTCACATTCAGTGAACTTGCACTCTTTCTACTTTCAGACTCACTCAACGGGATCTACAGTTTAACGACGATTCCAAACGTCACAGTTTGGGGAGCATTTACAAGACTTGTCGATTCACTCGGCTGCTCGAAGTGTTCGTCACGAGGTGACCGCCATTCAAACACTGATAGGTGGCTGCTGAATCCGCGAATTTGCGAACGATAGTCGGGAGTGTCGATCACGGCACGGTCGGCAGATTGGGCAGGATTTTCGAAATGCGATAAAGTGGTGGGAAGAAGCATAAGGAAAAACACTCAGAACGCGATTCTTCTTGCGGCTCACAATAGACAACAATTTTTATCATGACCCAGGGGCCCTCAGTGGAACCAAATTAAATCCGATAGTGGTTGAAATTTGTTTTAGTTTCTGGTATCTAAATCAAAAATACACAAAATTTTTATTCAGATCCCGATGATTAAAGCGATTAAAGTACACATAATTTTGTTTTTGATCCTTGCATACGCAACGATATTAGAAACAGTTTTGATTCTGATTCAGTTCATCAGAAATTTTATTTTCATTTCATTTTAAGTTCTTCAATTAAAAAAATAGCTACTCATTTTTGAGTACGAATTACGCTACAAACAATATCTATGTCAATGAGGACAATTATTTAAAGATGTTAAAGGAGTTTTTTTTTACCCAGAACTGTACCGGAGATGCTTTCGTTTCAACAGCATTTGGTTCTAGTAAAATGGACAACATAGACAGACCGGTTATGGCGGAAATCCAACGAAAATTCCCAAGCAAATTAATATCCAGAAACTCCACTTTCCGCTGGCCACCAAGAATATGACTGAATTTAAGCAGCCATTGAAACAATAATTGAGACGATCCCGATTTCAACCCTTCAGGCCGCAATGAATAACTTTCCGATCAGATGTCACATATGCGTGAATTAGCATGGAGTTCACTTTCGATCTATCATCTTCAAATAATAATATTGAATATATAATAAAATTGAATTAATAATATAATAAAATTGAATTTTCTATATTGAATCAAATGAACGAAATATATTGATTAAAAAAATTATTTAAATTTCCTATTGTAGCATAATTGATGCACCACCATGTACATCACGTTTCAGTTCTGTTTTACATTATACTTTAGTTTCAGGTTCTCGAATCAAAATATCTATTTCATTATGTTTCGATATAGACACTTAATGAATGTAGTTTCTAACTTTGTTTCATGTAAAAAAACAAATCAATATGTGAATCGAATTTCTAATGTATTTTAAATGAGTTTACAATATCAAAACCGAAAATGAACTGAACTTTGGGTAGGGAAGATCACTGCTGTAGCCACAGCCTAAGTGAATAAGTGATAAATATGCATTTGCAATTAAATTGTTAAATATTCTTTAAAAAGTTATAAAAAGGACGAATATTTCTTATTAAATTAAAATGCTAATTAAAATGCTAAATATATTCCATTAATTGGTGCCATGTCAAATCTTAAGGCTAATTTCGTAAGCAAACGCAGTATGTTGAAAATAATGCAGCAAACAAATCAACACCAATTAACTTAAACTTTTATCAAAACAAACATTATTACTGGCGCTCTAAACATTAAACAGAAAGTTATATGCGGAAACTTTGTTCCGGTTTACGTTATTAATGAACCAGCAATGAATAACTTCTGTTTACTGATTGCTGATAACAGACCAAAAACAAAAACGCTCTGCAACAGCCAAAGACCAAATGCAAACAACAGCAAAAAATAAGAAAACAAATAAAAAAGTGGCTAGAAATTACGAAAGCACAGGAAGAAACAAGTGGAGACTGGAGAATTACAAGAGATAATATAGGAGAAGTTGTAAAGTGCGATAGGAATATCACACCACCACACACATACTTACGAATTAACGGATCATATGTATATTTTGAGCCTAAAATATACGTTGAGCTTTAAGGATATACTTTTTTCGGTGTACTTATATAAAACAAACACTACACACTTTGTGGGTACTCCAATTGGCCTCATTTAGCTGTTTATTCTTTTGCGTTATCTCAGCATAAAACAACTTTTCTTGCCGTTGATATTAGCATCACTTCTTCTGACGTTAACTTTGTATACATTCTATACATTCAAGCGGATTTTCTATGTTTTATGTAAACAGAATTTACACAAACAAAATACTCCATACACATGCATATTCCCACATACATACTAGTACACATGCAAGAGAAACAAGAAGGACTCATTTGTTAGCACACTGGCAGAGAGTTGAGCAATTGTTGGTGGTGTCACCAAATGCACGCAAATTTTATTCAGTACATAATTTATTTTGATTTTATCTTCTTAGACATGTGTGTTGACATTTCTTCTGAGGATTAAGCCAATAAACTTTAAGCACATAATGTAATCAATATTACCGTCCTAAAGAGGAATACAAAATTGCCAATCAGCTGGAAAATAAGAATAGCTTTCTGCTATATCTTCATTGCCATCAATTAAATTCTTCATGTGGAAAGGCATCCTATTGTAGTGTAATGCTGTGCTATTTGTACAAGATCTTAAAAGCTTAATTAAATTAAATTAAATCTAGATATACTCGTAGATTCATCAACAAAAAAAAATGTAAATGTTTTTTTCGTACTTATCTCAAGTACTCTAATCTACAAAATTAGTTCTCTTCTACGAATGATTCGGAAAAAGGAATTTTTTATTTTTCTTACTCAGTAAATCAAAATTAAAATACTGCATTAAAACTCAGGAGAAAAGTTGGATGAATCACAATTACGTTTCAGAGAATATCTATGCAAAATAGATCCTCAGTTTATAGAAATTTATAATGTTTTAGTTTATGCATACAAGGCCGGTCCCAAAACTAGCCGACCTGATGTATAGATATAATTATTTGATAAAAATATTTTGGTGAAAATGGCAACCCCATAAAATATGTTCTATCTTTCAATGTGCCACATTGTTTAATATTTCTATTTGAGCTATCACAATTAAACGATCTCGGAGAATTTGTAAACATGGAAAAAATTGATCCCCTATATGTAATTGAATATTTACATTTAAAAAAATCTCAGTCCAACCAATATTAATTCCGAGCTAAATTCTTCTCTGAGAGAGTCTGCTCCTTCATTTACGACTGTAAAATATTGGGTGGCAGAGTTTAAAAGAGGCCGTACAAGCTGTCAAGACAAACACCGTAGTGGTCGACCAATTGAAATGTCCACGCCAGACACGGTTAAGAAAATCCACATTTGTGGATCCCCATTATTGGATGATCGTCGTCTGAAGGTGCGTGATCTAGCTGAAATGATAGGCATTTCAAAAAGTGCCATACATCGTATACTGACTGAAGATTTGAAGATGAGAAAGCTGTCCGCAAGATAGGTGCAGCGCTTGCTTTCAATAGAGTAAAAACAGAGTTGAAAATATTTGATGTTACAGAATGAGAGAATCGTGTCCGAAGGAGATGAAGACGGTTCGATCTACACGAAAGTTCATGGCGCCTGTTTTGTGGGAAGCGAGTGTGAATTTTTTATTGATTATCTTCAGAAAGAAAAAACATCAATAGCGAATATTATGCTAATTTATTGCAGCCTTCAGGTGATGAAATTACAAAAAAATCGCTTTTGGCAAAAAAGAACGTGTTGTTCCACGTGTTGCTCCAGTTCACACATCTACTATTACAATAGTCAATATTAATGAACTAAAATTCGAATTGAATCATCACTCACTTTATTCACCAGATGCAGCTCTCTTGAACTATTTTCTCTTTCTCTTTCCAAACTTGAAGGAATGGCTCGGTGTTAAAAGATTTGCAAACAATGTAAAGGTGAAGTATGCGGGATAGAAAAGCTAATGAAATGTGTATCGAATTAAAAGGAGATTATGTTGAAAAATAAAGAAAATTTTCCCAACCTTTTGGTGTCTTCTTTGTTAGATCGGCTAGTTTGGGGACCGCCCTCGTATGTACAGGAGCAACCGCACGCTGTTGCAGCCGCAAAATTGTTAATGACAGCACGCTCATTTTTTGACAAGTGTCAGTCTGTTATGTTGCCTACAAGGAATTATATCGTTGTACGTTGCGGTTAAAAAAGTTATAGAATTTGAATTTAAACACAGCAGTGTTACTGCTTTGTACTTGACTGGAAAATTGCAAGTAGCCGTGGTTAATGTCACTTACGCGTAAACAATATGTCACTGTGTGGGACCATTACACGGTACAAAGATATTGGTTGGATTGAAAAACGCTACGAATGTGGGCATCCAAAAACAGCCACATCGCAAGAAATGGTTCAAAAAGCGGCAAAAAGCAGTCCAATAGGCAGAAAAGGTCAATGTGGCTATTCATAGCATGGAGCGCATATGAAAAAGAAACTAAGATTGAAGCCTTACAAGATGCAAAAAATTCATTATTTAATACTTGCAAAAAAGACAGTTCCCAAAGATGTTAAATGCTCGTGCCTAGCCTAAAAAGCTAGCCTTTTCTGATGAAAAGATTTTTGCGATTCAACAATATGTCAATGAACAAAAATGAACCCCAACGCTTTTTGCAAGAAGAAGAGCTCTCCAATGTCTACACATTCCCCGAACTTAAACTCGGTGGATTTTGCTATATTCAGGAGGGCAAAGTATCAACTAGGAAATATAAGAGGAATAAGGTTTTAAATATTGATCTTCACCGGGGCTGCGTTCGCGGATATTTAGTGGTTTCTACACCGTTGGTCTGGTATTTAGTGAAAGGTTTTTCATTTACGACATGGACCGTTTAACAACCGAAAAACGTGTCCAAATTGTTAGAACTTACTATAAAAGCGGTGATTCAAACGTGATTTAACATGACCGATTTTGGCTTTATTGCAGGACAAGTTTCCAGAAAGTGTAATTTCACGTCTCGATGACGTCAATTGGCCACCAAGATCATGCAATTTGACGCCATTCGATTTTTTTTCGGGGCTACGTCAGTGACCATGTTTATGCGGATAATCCCCAAATGTACCGCCAGAAAAAGCTGTCGAAAACTATCTCAAAATGATCCAAGTTTCATTGAAATCATAGCTTTATGTGTGTTTTATTTAACTTTACTTTTGAAACCGAAAAATGGAATGGACGCGTGATGGGATTTCGCTAGCTAGCGTAAGAATGATAAGATTTCATTCTAAAAAAAAACCCCGTTTTGAGATTACTTGACAAAAAAAACCCCGTTTTGAGATTACTTCTTTGACAAAAGCGACAAAACGCAAGCCAATTCCATCTATTCCATTCTGGTAGTTTAGATTCCAAAGATGGACCACACTCTGGAAGGGGAATTGTCGAAAATTACAATAGAATAATTGAAATTGTCAAGTTCGATCGTGATGTAAGCACTGTTTCGCTTACTAAGAAGCTAAATATGGCTCAAATTGGCTTGGAATCATCTGAAAAAAAGTGCTCGATGTATGGATGTTAAAAGAGTTAATGTAAAAAAAAAACACATTGGTTCGAATTTCCATCCGCGAATCGAACCATTTCTGAATCGTCTTCTTAGCATCACGATGATTCAGCACAGACGGTAACAAGCCAGAATTTACGAACAGAGGGGTTTTGCGGTGTGTTTGGTAGAATTGATAAGAAATCGTACATACTATGAGCTACTCCCCCATGACCAAATTCTTACATCGGATATATGCGATCAACAATAGGAGCAATCGTTCAGATGCTTACAACTTTGGCCAATATTGGAGGAACTGTATTCAATCCTAACAACGCCGGGCCACAGACATCGATGGTCACTCAGAGGTTCTTTGTCACCTACGTTGTAGGCCGGCCTAGCAGCAAGTAATTACCAGATAATTCCTGCCTATGGCGAATAAGTGTAGTG
Source organism: Philornis downsi (assembly GCA_019455685.1). NCBI lineage: Eukaryota > Metazoa > Arthropoda > Insecta > Diptera > Muscidae > Philornis > Philornis downsi. The sequence goes on from JAHXMU010000072.1 coordinate 4,406,101, forward strand.
ACGACAAATTCGCTTCAGGGAAAGTTTTGGAAAATCAATTGCCCCATTTTTTGACCAAAGGGACGGAGGTTACTATGAGAAAGGCATAACGGAAGTACCTTCAAAATGGCTACAAGTTATCGAATAAAACAGTGCATATTCGATCTTAATCGGGTCGTTCTAATTATGCTTAACAAACTTTTCAATGTTCTGCAAAAATAATGAATTTGTTTTTATTACATTATGTAATTAATGGTCAATATAAACGCTTCAAAAGAGTACTCGCTGAAAATATATCATATAAATTACAAATTAACTTATAACTGCAGCTCGAATCTTATTTGTGTTGTTCAAATAAGTCAACGCTGATATAGTCGCACTCCTGACTTTACACACAAATGTATCGAATAAATCGATGTTCGAATCAATGGCGTAGAATATCATCGCTGTCCACATCTTTTTACCTAGACAGTTAATTGACCTAACCTTTTTTATAGCCTCTAAATATCAGAAAAACTCCCACTTTTTTGTAATTATAAAATGTGGTCTGATTGGTAACGCAGAAATTGAAATTTCTAAATTTTTACACTGGCATTTTTCATACGGTATCCTCTGCCTCAAATGAGATGTTATGTGAATTCACTTCGTTATTTAACAATCAATAATATTTATTTATCACACCGCATAATTCACTATTTGTGCCCACATTCCCGTTGACATAATTGTTAATAATTTATCGAATTGTTATGACATTTTTAAGTTGTTATATTTTGCAATTTAATTAGTACATTTAAAAATTTGCAACCACAATTCATCCCCAGAAACACATATTTTTGCGTACTTTAATTGATCACATAACGTAAGCTGTCAATTATTTATGCTGCTCGAATAATGAACTACTGTTATTATTATGGTATATATTACTATGTTTATTGTTGTTGTTGTTATAATAATTTTCAGTTGTCTATATAAGAGCAATTTATTGGCTACTGGAGTAAATCATGCAATAGGATAGAGTGATATTTATTTTATTTATTTAAAAATTTCTCCAAAAATCTACCTAAAGCTCCTTAATGTTGACATTTATAATTAATTAAGATAACTGAATTTAAAAACGAATAACTGAATTTCAGTCAGGTGTCTTATGTGTACTTTCACTGTGCTTATTTTTGAGTTGGTGCAAAAGTTTACTTGAGTATTTGAGCTGGCAAATCGCTCGGCTTTTCGTCATCAAATAAACATGATAACTATATAAAGTTGGAAAATATTGCCGCAATTGTAGCAGTCTATAAATTATAGATTACAAGCGGAAAATTAAATTTTGATCAAACCAAATCAAAATATCTACGAATATGGATGGTTTAACAAACGAAGAACTCGTAAAAGTAGTCAACACTGACTGGGTGATTCAAATGTAGGCAATTTTCGTGCATTACGGGGTGATTATGGTCGTCACTGTAGGCCTAATATGCTAGAAATTGGCAGGATTATAAAAAAAATTGAAGAAACTGGAAGCGTTGCAGATGTGGTTGAGCCTGTGCATCATCGCCATGTAAGCAGTGCCGCAAACACCGCTTCTGTTAGTGAAGTGTGGCGGATAATCCGAATTTTAATTTTTTGCCTGCAATTGAAAATTATGAACTAGACGATATGTGGTCTCAACAAGACAATGCCACGAGCCACAAAACACGACCGATTTTGACTTTATTGCGAGAGAAGTTTCCAGAAAGCGTAATTTCACGTTTTGGCAACGTCAATTGGCCGCCAAGATCATACGATTTGACGCCGTTAGATTTTTTGTGAGGCTAGGTCAAATACTGTATTTTCACGGATAATTTCTTTATGTTGGAACGTTTGAAAACCAACATTCGTCAAGTTATCGTCGAGATACCGCCCAAAAGTGGTCGAAAACTATCTCAAAAGGATCCATTGCTACAACCAATGTATTCGTATTGTATTTCGTATATAATGGCAAGGTCCAATCATTATAATGAAATATAAGTTTTATCGAAATCATAGTTTTCTGTGTGCTTTATATAACTTTACTTTTGAAACCGAAAAATGGATAACCCGGTATGAGAGGGTTGTAACAGTGCCCTCCATTTTCTTTCTCAGACTGACTTTGATCAAATGCATGATTAAATTTAATTGAATTCATTACAACTGGTTAAAAAATATGAAGCACGTAATGTTGTCGAATCTCATAAAGCATTACAGAGTAATACGATGGACAAAAATGCTAAAAAAATGCACTGGACGAAAACTGCAAAAAGAACGGAAACACATTTGCTTGCATCCCATGAATGAGGTACGTGAGAGGTTCTCAAGTTCAATAAATTATAGTGCTTTACAGTCTCACTCAGCGAAAGCGACAGTTTATTGATTATTATGAACATCGCAGTTTGAGAAATATTTATTAGACTTGTCGATTCGAAGTGTACGTCAAACGCATTCAACTTGACCGCCGCTCAATGATAGGTGGTTGTATTGGGGATTAAACTCACGATCATGCGAATGACGTTCTCGAGTATTATCTATTGCACGGCATCGGTTTGGTATCACAGTCAGAGGAAAGGTCAATTTATACAGGAGGTATCTTAGCAAGCAAGAGAATGCGGTCCACTTTAATTCTCAGATCGCTTAATGTGTGGTAAATTTGACAGATTTTGGAGTTTGGCCATAATTTTCCTATTTTGCATGAAATAGGATGGTCGCGAAAACACATTTTCGGAATTTTGTTGTTTTGCCATTCATACATTTTCCTACATACTTGATCTGAAACTACAACACAATTTTTATAATTAGCGTAGCGAGGTCAAAAGAATGTCTTTTGATATCTTAGATATTCCAGGGTAAACATTTGCATAGGTTCCACGTACATTTATGTGGACATTTATGAGAACTGGGAAATGCCTTTAGTTTAGTCTCATCACAAAATGATAAAATATGATTTTTTGATTTCATCGCTAAATGTATCGGTACAGGTTTTTACGTTTCTAATGACTTAGATTGGGAAACCTTATCGACTTCTTGCTAGTACTAGGGTTGAAATTTAATAACCTGAAAAGAAAGGGTTAAAATGACATTTTCAGGGTATTTTATCAAAATCAAAGCTGCTGCTAAACTAAAAACACTGGAGTTATATAACTCGGGTTTAAAGTGATACATTTTAGAACTGTTTTTTAACACTCTTTTGAAAGACCATTCATATAAAAGGAACGGTTAAATGGACGCCAATTATCAAATCCGGAAACCGATTCTAAGATGACAATTAGCGCAGCATTTGTATCTCAGAGCCGAGTTCACAAAAATGGATATGCAAGGAGTAAACAGCATTGTATTGTTGTTTTCGAAATTTAAAACACTTTGCGTGTACGAAAATAATTCATATATGTCGGATTATTACTCAAGTAGACACAACGACATGGTTTTGAAATAAAAAAATGTGTTTATTCAAGAAAAATGCATATGAAAGTGAAGTTATAAAAGTTTATAATAGTGGAAAATGTTTAGTAAATCTTCTTTGGCCGAAACTCGGTTATGCGTCTTTACTGTTGGCCGATCGTCTATCAACTGAACTGACTCTATCGTTCGGAGTTTAAATCAACCCTTTTATTGTTTGTTCCGCTCGTGTGACGTCATTCGATGTCGGATTCCACATATATACAATTTGTTTGTCCTTTATGGTATTATCTTAGTCTTATTGATCGCAGGTGCTATAAACGTATTTAAATTTCTAATCTCTGGTCTAAGAAGCTGAAGCCATTCAGCCGTGTTTAAAAACGGCATTCGATTACGGTATTTGTATTATTCTCCATCACCATTTTAGAAAATTTTGTGCCAAAAAATGTATATAAAAATTACAGACAGAGAGTTTTTATACTTGAAAATGCCTAGTAAAATTCGTTGCGCGGCGAATTTGTGCAGGACTTTAATACAAATAAATAAAAAATTAAAGGACCTCGAAGAATTTAGAATAAACCATTTGGATATGCCAATATATGGAAAACAACCGATTATCCCAATATTTTTTATTGCACTGTGTATGGTTGAAAAGTAAAATAAACGTTTAATTACAATTCGTTGTTATTAATTTAGCAATTCTTTTCCTTGAAGCTCAAAACACTCCATTGTGAAATTTAAACATGCTGTCATTTGAAGGATATTTTTAAACTTTGAAACATTCGCATTTTTTTTTTATTTCAAGGAAAGCAAAAGTAATAACCTATAATATAATATAGGCAGCTTAAAAATGAACCGTCTATATAATTTAACATAATGCCACAAGTATGTTGTTCTCTGCTTGAGAGAACACACAAATCACGACTTTGAAGTAGCATAATTAGTAAACCATATTGCTTATGAACCAACATTTTACAGTTTTTTTTATAACATATTTTAGGTGAAAACCAAAACCTAAAAACCTTCAAAATCGAAGGCAGTAACGTTGGCAAACGTGTCGAAAATTTTTGAGTTTATTCCATATTCTTTCTCGTTTACAAATGATGTATACTTCCGTCGTTACGAGTGAGCTTGCAAAAGGCCCCAATTATGTAAATTTTATATCTTAACGAATAGCAACACATATTCTTTGCTACCAAGGATTCCTTTATTTCCTTAATATAATACAATAATAACATCATATGTATGTAAAAGTTCTTAGTATGCGGTCATGTAAACATTTTAAAGAATTCTTTGTGTTTAGATGTTTTAGGCATCCCTTTCACGGGGATACGGAAAAGCTTTTTGTTGTGTACTCGCTCTTGTGGCAATGACTCGTATCCATCATTATCTTCTACATGGTAACGACACATACAAGTTATGTGTGATGAATCTATTCAGTGTAAAATTAGCTAATAAACGTGTGTTCCTATATACATGGGTATGTGTTGGTATATTTGTGATAGAAACACACATACGTCAGTAAATGTATGTACAAAGTGTGACATTTCAAAGCGCCAACATTGTGTAGTAGGGTGTATTGGTAATGTAATTTTTGGAAAGCCAAAGCGAGCGCAGTGCTAAATGTTTTGTTTTAGGAGGATACTTTTGGAATGGTTAAAGTAACGAAAACGAAACCTATTTTTTAATGATCACTATAATATTTAAATGATTTGTCAAAACGATAAAAGAAAAAAATAGTTCTAGAACATTAATGAAGTATTTTACTCCATTGCGAATATTTGAGTTCCTAACCAGGTTTACTTTCCCCTTTCTTTTGTTGAAAATATCTAAGCACCTAAAAAATTTGTATTTAAAGGAAATTTGTTGTATTTATGGATAATTTTTGAAAATGAAAGAAGATATGATATTTCAAAATTTTAAAAAGAAAATTGACGAACAATAATTCAGAGTGCTGCCACAAGAAAAATAGATATTCTGTGTACCTAATGTATAATTTTTATACATTTTTATCTGTCAGGCTACTCCCAATCGAGAGGATGGAGAAAGGAAGAATTTAGGTTCTTTCGGGGATTTGGAATCCAGGATAATCCTATGGAATACCAGCACTATTCGACGTTTACGGAAGAGATCGAATAAAATAACATAACATAACATAATTTTCTTAAGTCACGTCATAAAGACAATAGTTTATTTGGGCAGTTCAAGGGCCACTAGTGACGTGATCCTGGCAATGGCCGGTGAAAATAGAAGAAAGACCCTTCAAGATCCAACATGACACCTCTGTCTGCCACAGAGGTGCCAAATATTCACTACGAAATGATGGATTTTTTTACAATTGTAAGACTGCTTGAAGTGGGTCAGCCATTTATAAAGGGTTGTTCATTTAGTGATTTCAAAACCGCCGGTCTGGCAAGGCTGCCAGCTGTTAAACAGCTATCATCTGAAGTATTATTTATTTCGTGGATGGGTTTGCATTTACGAAAACGGATCGTTTAATAGTCGAAGAACGCGTAAAAATAGTTAAAAGTTACTACAGAAGTGGTGATTTAAACGTGATCACTTTTTGTACATTACGGCGTGATTATGGCCATCATAATAGATCTGCTATAGCGTATTTTGTATTTGGATTTGAACCTCTCTCCATATTGAGTCTAACTCACGCAATGCTTAAAACCAGCTGACATTCACATCGATATGCTAATTGGCTACAACAGAAACAGGTTTTTAATGCTGATTTTTGAACAAACAAGTCAATCACTTCTAGAGAACCCAGAAGTGACCCACTGTATGTCGAAAAAGTGACTGTTTGGTGTACATTAGGTCTAGAGGTGTCATTGAAAATTACAATAAAATTGATGCTGGAGGAACTGTCAATCTAGATTTTTTTTTTTTTTTTTTTTGCCTGCAGTTAAAAGTTATGAACTGAACTATATTTTGTTTCAACAAGACGGTGCCACGAGCCACACAACATTATATTTCGTGCAGAATTGCAAGGTTCGAGCATTATAATGAAATAACAGATTCATCGAAATCAAAGCTTTATGTGTGTTTTATTTAATTTTACTTTTGAAATCGGCAAATGGATAACACTTTGCTAACAAATAAATAGTTAATTTAAACAATTAATGCCGAATATTTACCAAGTATTATTAAACCGATTTAATTGAAACCAATGCAATGAAATTCGTAGTAATTCATGGTAATTCAAAGATTAACTACATCAAAAAAGTTTTAGCTGAGTTCAAAACTGCCAACTGCTCCCTGAATTAAGCCATAAGCAATAAAATCAAATTTATGATATTATCGTCTCTTCAATGCGACTCATTTGAGAATTCGTCTGCAAAAAAAAATTTTTTTGAGGACACTCTATTTTGCAACTCTCATCGCAAACCGCAGCGTGGTGGGATTTTCAATATTGTTCGCGTCGATGAGCGTTCAGCCGAATGTTAATTTCCAACTATCAGCTTTAATTATTTAATTAGCACTTAGAACATGACACAAAGCAAATGTATGTGCGAGTACAGTATACAGTCGTTCATTGGCAAAGAATGTAGAAGATTTCTAGAAAAGCTATTAAATTAATGCGGGTGCAGAATAATTGACCGGATTGAAATTCCGCTGCGTTGGTGCAAAAATATTGGCAGAAATTTTGTTCGCTTGTGCCATCAGCGATTTGTATGTATTGGAGCGAAGTTCGTGCAGATCCACAACGAATAGGTGAGTATGTCAGAAATGCTTTTTTATCATGCTTTCTATGTAGTACCATCCAATTGCTGCAGTGAAATTTTTTTTTTTTTTTTTTGGTACACGATCGTAATTAAGTCGTTTAATGTCACTGTACGTTGATTCCAACTGACGAATAAATCGTAAAAATATTGGAAAAACTTCAAAAATTGTCAACATTTCTAAAGGTTGATTCAGACCTTGCACAGACAAAATTTCTTCCACCAAGTCATTCGACCCAATTTCGAAATTAACCAACTTACGAATATGGGACACTTTTTGAAAAATTTAAACCTCCCTCTTGAGGTGGTACGATCTTCATCATGCTTTCAACGGATGGACATGCCTAGATCGACCGATTTCTACTACGGTCAGGAATATATTTACATTATGTGTATAAAATCTCAGATGAGCAAAAATATATCATAATTTGCAATTGTAATTTTGAGCGAGTGTTGTTATCTGTGAGTTGTGGTATTGGTTTCAAAATTATTAGATCAGAATTTTATAGCTATCCGCAAATAATCAATCTCTTCTTGGCTTTTCCCAATATATTGTGATATGAATACATCAGCTTCCCAGAATTTCTATTCTACATGAAAATTCCATTTCAATCAAGTTTTGCTGTAATTTTATAGACAGCGGGTATGCTTACTAATGGATATATGACAATAGCTCAAGTAGGTTTTATGCTGTGTTATGTTCACTCTCAAAATAACATGAAAATGTTGTGTATTCCTTAAAAATCGGGTATTAATCGGGTAGTGTTAAAAAAGTGGTGGTAACTTTTTCATAGAAAGCTATAAATTTTTCTGTTATTCATAAATTTTGAACTTGTACTTCTGCCATTTTTTCAAGTGGAAGAGGTTTTTTATTTAGTTAATCAATTATCTTTTTCATTGCCGAAATACGAAATAACTCGAGAAAACAGACAAATAAAAAAACGTTTCCTAAGCAATACGAAATATCCTGCATATCAATAATTGCATGTTCCCAGAAGTTTTTTAAAATATTAAAGTTATCCAAGTGGTCAAGAGTGGAAAAGACCCAACATTACCGAACAGTTACAAGCCAAATAAGTTTACTAGGCTTGTGGGTTAACTATCGTATTTGTATTTCGCCAATATGTTATCAACAGGAATTTTGTTTTCGACGTGAACATTCGACTGTCCATCAAATCAAACGAGTTATCAACATAAATGAAAGTGATTTGTCGCATTACAAGGTATCGAAAAAGCATTTGATTCTGTTTGGCACAACAATGTAATGTACAAGCTGAAAAAATGTGTTGTCCTTAATATCTACAAAAATTAGTTAACAATTTTCTGAAAAATAGAATTTTTTCTGTTGACAGCAGGTTACCAACAATCGGAGATATCCCCGGAGGACTGCTGCAAGGATCGGTTTCATCATCCCTTTTATATTCTATACAAACTTCTGACATTACAACAAAAAAAGAAAACATGATGCGATAATTTTATGTAGCAAAAAAAGTCAGAAAAGCGATAATGGAAAAATTATCTGTGTCTCTAAAATACACCGAAATATGTAAATGCTTAAAAAATGAAATTCATTCATGAAACTTAAGTTATAGTCTTCCCATTCAGCAAATATCGGAAACGTTTTCCAAGTATTCAATAAAGTGCTGGAGTTAACAATTGACTCCAAACTACCATTTGGAAAACGCGTTCAAAATGTTAGCGAAAAAGCCATCAAGTGAACTATAAATCTCATCTCAATATTAAAAGCTAAACTTCTATTACATAAAATAAGCATTGTTCTAATAATGACATACGGTAGCCGAAAATTGTTAAAAGCTACATTAACAAACTTCAAATTATTCAAAATAAAAACTTCGATATTATTTATAACTGTATCACTTACATATCTACTATGACCCCAAAACTATACACATAATGATGCGGAATCTGACTCTGTCATTCGAATATTGATGCAAACTGCGATATTGTAAAGAATTTAACGAATATACTTTGCAATTTTAACTTTTTTTATTTACAAAATTGTATTTATGATTTAATTTTCTCTAAAATTTTATCATTTACTTATATCTCAACTGTTTTTCATATCAATTTTTCTCCTCAATCAATGATATTTACTTGCATAGGTTTGCCTATGACAATTTGATACATATTCTTGTAATACTACCATTGTGTGACCGACCTTTGCACGATGGTTAGTACACCCGACCACTATTCGCATGATCGCAGGTTCAACTCCGCACACAGCCACCTAACATTATTTGATCGACTGTTAGATCGATGTGCCTGACGAACACTTGGAGGAGCCGAGTAATCGTCAAGTCTTGTAAATACTTCTCAAACTGCGAAGTGCGGAATCGTCGTTAAACTGTAGGTCCCTGACAGAATTTGAGAAGCCCTCCTATATATCATTCATGAGTAAGGGAATTTCCTTCTCTTTTTTTTTTTTTTTTTAAACTGCGATTGTGAAATCTCATAATTTATTAATAGTTTTAGCACTGGATTAAAGAAATTTATTTACTATATACTGCACATGGAAGCGTGTATTTTTGTGGTTTTTTGATCATAAAATTATAATCATAATCAATTTTGGCATTACCATAAAAAATATTTCGAGACGTCCTATTTTAAATACCTACTGTGCGGGCCCTATTATACCATCGAACTTAAGCTCATTGCTGTTTCTACTAAATCTATATGAAATTGAATCAAAACTGAACAGTCCCTTCAGGAGTGAGATATTTATTTCTCCTTTTTTCAAAATACTCCACCGTGCAGTGCTTAAACTTTTGTGAGTCGGTTTTAACATAAAATTTCTATAGTTGATGTTGCATCCTCATGACAGTCAGATTCGAAAATTGTTTGTTACTTCAAATCAAAATCGTTATTGCCAAGTTTGTTGATAAATCGGGTTACTCATTTTTCGCTTTCAAAAATAAAGTTGTGTAAAACACACGATAACTTGACAAAATTTACTTTTAAAATGCTCCAACGTTTGAAGATTATCCACGTAAACAGGATCTTTGACCTAGTTCCAGAAAAAAGCATCATTTTGTGGTAAATTAACGTTGTAAAAACATCAAATTATGCTTTCTGAGAACTTCTCATGCAATAAAGCCAAAGTCAGTCGTGTTGTGTGGCTCTTGGCACATAATTTTCTTCAATTGCAGGTCAAAAAAAGTCGATTATCATACGGCCATAGTGCTCTGAATTGAAATTTAGATTATCCGCCATACTTTCTCTAACAGAAGCGATAGTTTTGGCAGCGCGTACATTACGATAATGCACAGGCCTGACCACATCTGTAATGTAGGTAGGTAGGTCCTTGCATAGTATGTCGATTATGTCGACCATAATCCTCTCGTAATGCACGAAAATTGCCCACGTTTGAATCATCACTTTTGTAGTAGGTTTTAACTACCGCTTAACAATCGAAAAACGCGTTAAACCTTTCACTAAATACATAACACTTTAGATGACAGGCGATCAACAGCTGACAGCCTTGCCAGACCGGCGGTTTTGAAATTGCTAAATGGATTTTTCCAATACCTGCCTTTATTAATCTGCGAGTATATATGTATGTATCTCGCATCGTACAAGTGCGATCCATGTGTGTATTTTTAAATAGAGCTTTTAACAGTGCTTAATAAAATGATAATTGAAAGAATTACAGTACGAAATCTTTAAATATTTACATTTTGTTTTCTCTGAATCAGTTATTCGGCAAGCGATGTACACGTCAAAATTAATTTCCTCAAAAGATCAAATTTAGCATCTATGCTTTTTTGAAAACATTTGCTCTCTCAAAATTTAAAACTACTTTGTATAAATAGTTGACCATTCTTCTGTTACATTTATATATATGTGGTCTATTAGGCACTGAACATCCTAATCACATTAAATTAAATTGATTGCAAACCTACGGCCTGTTGGTCCAATAAACGAAAAATCTTCGCCTCTCCATTTCTATGACAACGACTCTAAAGGAAACCGCAAAGGTGGAAGACTTGATATTGAATTCTTTGCCTATTAAAGATATGGAGTGACCTTTCAATTGATTATGCTAATTACACAGCCATTGTAATTTATCCAGTTTTCTTCGTTAACTAAATATGTGATGTCTACTAGTTTGCTAAACAATTGTCCACAATATGTGTCTGAAGTCATTGAACCCTGTAATTATTCATTCACGCACTTAGCGCGTAATTACCTGTATTGGTGGTGGGTGTACAATAAAGTAGACCATACATTTTTATGGTTTGAATTAAATTCACAAAAGTAGACCACAATGATGATGATGTTATTTAAATGGATCAGATTGGCACAAACGTTATGCCTCGAATTTCCGGCATTTGCATCAGTGCAGAGGCGAGCGGTTGGTTCATGCATGTGCATAACATTATTGACATCTACTTTATAAACAATTTATTTATTTATTTATTACCTATATTTTAATCAGGTTATAAGCAAATTACAAAATAAAAAGGAGCAAAGAGCTACAATTAAAACCAGATTAATAATGTTACGGAGATTACATTCTTTAAGATACCTTAAAATGAAATCCTTATTAGCGGGTTTTGGATTATTAAGTATATAAATTATATTTTTGTTATAAAGAACATCTATACGTTGGTTCTGGAAACTAATACAGTTTATGAGGGCACGTTCCAAAGAGTTGTGTGGGTTACTGCAGAATTTGCGTTGATTGCTAATATTTGTTTCCATTAAGTGGCCAAGGTTGATATTAGTATGACCTAGTCTTATTCTCGTAAGTACTACCTGGTCCCTTCCAGAGGGGTTACTGCTCTAATCACTTTCAAGTACGTTATTGTTATTGAGCTTTGCTTGAATAATCTGTTGTACGCGCTTAGAAGATTAATTAAAAATGGAGATTTGTTTTTTTTTCCTAAAATATTATATTACATGTGACTAAATATCGCTAAAGTTAAGATTTGGTGTGGTCACGAGAGGGGATTTTACTGCACTCCGAGTTATATCAGCAAATTCGTTGCCGGTTATTTGCACGTGATCAGGTGTTCAAACAATGTTTATAGCACCTGATTTTGCAATGAGGTATTATCTAATCTTTTGCATAATATTCATTATTATTTACGTTCCCTATTGAGCTCAGAGATGAAAGCGAACCATCTAATATTGCAAAATTTCCCCTTTGCATCATATATATCTATTAGTTCCGCCGAATAATTTGAGCTTTAATATGGCAAAATTGCAGTCTTGACAATCTTATTTGCCTCTACAATACTGTAAGCAGAGTTTTCTCCAATTTTCAATCCATCATTGTATATAAAAGAAAAATTTTCAGATTTTTCTTTCGATTCGCTGAATTTTTGTTGATAAGCTTTCATTGGAGTTTCAGATTCAGCTTCAGAAAGAGAAATGTCTATTGTCGAGCTGGCTAGTGTGCAATTTAGGTATTTGTCCGTTTTTCGTTTGATATTGTTTATTGCAATATAAAAAAAATTTGCAGTATTATATGATTTTAGTCAAAACTTATAGTACTTTAGACGGATTGCCACTATTAATCGTTTCCCTTGCAAGTTGTGAAAGCGGAGAGCTGTCAGTAAACATTCCACATCTCGAAAGTTTCGTTACTTTCTATCATCATGCTGTTAATAGATACAGGTTTGAAAGCAATTAAAGAGAGCCTAATATTGGCATTAAATATTGTTCTTATTTTATTAAGTAAAGATTTGGGTGAATACGAGTACACGAGTAGAAATAAATCGTAGTCAATTTTAGACATTATCAGTGCCTTAAGAACTGACGCAAAGGTCACCGTATTGCAATTGAACTTGTTCGAAAGACATTTTGTAATTTTGAGTGTTTTATTGAGTGAAGGCATAGGATTCTTTCCCAATGTTAGCAGTTTTCCAAGGACAACTGAGCTCCAGAATACTGACACCAAGACTTTATATCCCCAAAAAGGCTATTAAGATCATATCATTGTTCTTATTTCGACTTTGTTCTTTCATTATTATGAAATTATCGGCGTATGCCATAAACCTCAAGTTTTTATGCATAAACATAATAGGCTAAGTCTATTATAAACAATTCAAAATAGAATGACAAAAATGGGAGGTATGCCGTTGTTGAGGCGTATTCGAAAATGTAGAAAATGTATTTTGATTTTTCTATTTTTATATATTTGTTGACATAGTTGTAGACGTGAGCTCATATTTTCCATTATTGAAACTGATCTAAGATCGTGTGAATTCCTACTTTTTCGAATGTTTTGGTAAAATCAAGTGAAATTATTGAAATATGCCTTTTTGCTGACAATGACTTAGATATCGCATGGTCTAGGTATATAAGTGAATCGGTTATAAACTTGACCCTTTTGAACCCCAATTGGTTGTTGCGAGTCAGTTTATTCGATGTTACAAACCACCATAGACGGCCACCAACGATTCTATACAGTAGGATTTTATTAACGTTTTGTCCTTAATTGGCTTAAGGATTGGGATAACTAAATTATTTTTGTAAATTTGAGGGATGAAGTTTGTCAGTATTTAGTTATATAGCGCTATAATTCCCTTCTTAAAAGATGTATGAAGCTATTTCATCATAAGATATGAATGCTATCAATCCCAGGAGTTTGCCCCTTCAATTTATTAAGGGCAAATTTCAATTTCCCTTAATAAAGGACGCATCAATTCAAGGTGATAAACGCGTGTTCGTAGTGGTCTGTTTGTTCTCCCAAAAGGTCGATGGCAAATTGGCATCATTTGATTGTTCAGACCAATATTCCGCGAATGCCTTAGCAATATCAGAATCCCGGGTCAAACTGTTCTGTATTCGGATTGGGTTATTGATGCAATGTGTACCTACGCTGGGCTTTATGCCACAAAATCTATGAATGTTCGACCATATTTTATTAAGTGAGGATTGTGGGTTCATTTCTAAAGTTAAAGAGTGGATGGATTTGAGTTTATATAGTTTTATTTCCCTCTTAAAAAAGGAACAGGTATTTCTGAAATTGAAATCGTTATCCACAGTTATCTTTTTCCTTTTAATGTTCCATAATTGGGGTTTTTCCTTTTTCAGTGTTGCCAGCTTGCCGTTACACCATGGGACTTTCTCCTTCTTTCTCATTTAGTTTATTGAAAACATTCAAAAACTTTGGCCAATTCGTTCTTCTAAGGTTAAATCGTGGTCTATGATTTTGCTCACTGCCATTATTTTTTAGAAATAAGGTGGTTAAGGTGCGAAAATGATCACCGCCGGATAAATTTTGATCTCATTGCCCACGAAGCCTGGAGATGCAGTAGTTAAATCTTTGTGGAAAAAGGTTTTGTGAGTTGAAGAGAGAGTTGCCGATCCGTCGTTAAGTAGTAGTAAATTAGATTGCGATATAAATTTATAAGCATTCAAACCTTTTCCGTTGTTCTTTTTCGACCCCAAAGAAGAGTGCCAACTATTGACGTCCCCAGTGATGAGACAAGTTTACCTTGATATGTCGTATGCAGTTTCGAGATCTGCAATAGTGAAGGATTTTTTGGGTGAAATATGTGAACAAAAAATTGTGAACTTATTTTTTGAATATACTGTAATCGCAGCTGAGTAGAGCAGCTCCCCCCGAAAAAGTTACAAAGTACATGAGATGTATGCAATTTATAGTTCATTGGAATTGGGACATTGTTCTCATTCTGCAAATGGGTTTCTTGTAAAGGTGTTGCCTTCGGATTGTGAGTCTTAATTAGTATTGAAGTTCGTTGAAATCATTTACGTAGCCTTTTATATTCCACTGTAAAATTTTAAGGACCATTGTTGTCAGTGAGAAAATAAAATTAAATAAGAAATAACATCAAAATGTTACTTAGTATTCTATTCTGTTTTACATCTCTTGTTATTGTTTTTCTTGCTGCTTACCCTTATTGATGCTATTGATTGTGGTTTCATTGGCTGGTTGGAGAGAACATTACGTTAAGCACTGTTGCTGGGTGGGAAATGCTGGCCTGTGTTGGAGAGTCCTCCGAAATTGATCTTCTGTTTGAGAGGCTTTCAAGTGAGATATGTCTAACGGTATTTCTTAATGTAATTGAATATGTGTTTCTTTGGTGTCTTTCCTTGTACTTGTGAGTTGTCTTTATTGCTTGACTTCATTTCTGCTTTAGAAATATTGTGCAGATTTTATTGATAGAAGGATGATTAACTTCAGCTTGCTTGCTTGTTTCCTTTGCAGTTTACGCAGCATTGAGATTCATTACACTTGGGATCCTCTGCTTTCGTTTCCATAGCTATATCATAATTTTGTCCCTTCGCATACATTCGATATATGCCCAAATCGGTGGCAGTTATAGCATTTTAAAGGGAGAGGAATATATGGTTTTACATTCTCTTTTCATATCCAATGGAGATATCATCATGCCGAATAGATGTTAAAAATGTGAAAATAAATAGTCCGGTTTTTTTTTCTTTTAATTCAGTTCCATTTCTCTTTAGTATTTTCTTTACTTCGATTACATTTTGAGTTTTCAGTTCATTAGAGATTTCATTTTCACTTACAACGCCTCTTGATGAGTTTAATGCGATGTGCTCCGATGCTTGGACTTTTATTGTTGGTGAGAACGACGTCAGGGTAATTAATTTCTTAGCTTGATTCAAGTTCTTTGTTAGCGCCAACAAGTGATTTCACCACATACACCATCTATAACCTTTTTTATTGCGAATGGAGGAACTTCTTTCAGGGAGTCGTCGCTATCAATTTTTTTCATTATTAGATGTTTAGGACCTTCTGTCAAATTTCCTATTATTTTGTTTTGACGGTTTCGAATAGTAAATTAAATGCCATTGTTAAACCCTCTCACTCTTTAAAAGAGTAGAGTTTTTGTTTTGGACAGGTAAGAGCAAAGATAAAATAATTATAAAGTTTTGTTAGTACTCGTCAATGGAGGATTTTATGAACTTCCAGTTCCTTCGGTAGTCAAAATTGTTTAACTTTCGGTTGACACGTAAATTAAGAAATGTTCGATTGTTGTCTTTTCAACGCACAAGCCGTAAAACATATCCGATCGCATTAGCTGTTCACAGTGAACTGTACTTTATAAATAAAGTTGCCTGTTTTGTGTCAATGATGCTTTTATACTTTTCACAAATGTGTATTGGGCTGCCGGCACTTGTTGGTCGAATTTTAATGTGATAAATTGGTCAGCAAATTGATGGCGTCCTTTTTATTTTAATATTAAATGTATGGATTTGGCTTTGAATTTTTCAAAATTTATTTGGAAAAAATGGGAAAAGATAAATGGTTGATTATTGCTACAATACACGATAACTATGGGCGTTCACTTTGTTTGGACTCGTCGTCAATTTAATACCAGAAATATGCTGCAGTCACTACCAGCAAACGTTCAAAGTATAAGGTTATCTATTTTTCGGTTTCAAGTAAAGTTAAATAACACAATAGCTATGATTTCGATGAAACATGTATTTCATTATAAATATTGGACTTTGCATTATGTACGAAATGCAATGCCACGTGAATGACCGACTATGGATTGGTTTCAGCAGCCGTTGAGGTTCTTCCAGAGTCGTTTTTGGAAAAATACGGCCCAATGACACCTCCGAGCCCCATATGCGACAATTTTGCATTTTGAGATTCTTCGCTGACGAAAATTTTGTCCGTAATTATTGCATGAGTTGAACTCTATGTAGATGGAGGTGCAATTTCAAATGCTAAATACGCGATAGCGTGTCGTAAGATAGGCCAAATTGCTGAAAATGTCATAATCCTTCCGTAATACACAAAAAGTTCTTATGTTTGAGTCACCATATTTGTTGTAAGTTTTAACTATTTTTTTGCTCTTTGGTTGTTAAACGATCCATATTCGTAAATGGCAAACCTTTCACTAAATAAATAACACTTCAAATGAAAGATATTTGATAGCCTTACCAGTCCGGTGGGTTTGAAACCACTAAATGGATAAACCTATACCATGATTTAAGGATATAATGTATTGATGTAAACCGATATCGTTTACAACCGGAGAATGCGATGACCAGAACAAGTGTACACTCGGTATGCAAGCTGTAGCAACAAATCTCTTTTATGAAGTTTTATATTTTCCACTACTTCTATTAATAGCAGATTTTATAGATATTATTTTAGAATTTTCAGTGTTATCAAATTGTTTAGAAATTTTCATTAGTCTAATTAATTTTAGCCACTACTTTCTTATATGATTAACAATGCGAAGGGTTCAGGATACCTTTGGACCCATCTTGAAACACGGTTCAAGAAGTCTTTCCAAGTTATTCGGAATTAAAAATCTAATAGCGTAATTAACATAACTTGATTATATAATGGGATACGTTTTTAGTCTATTTAAAGTCTATTAATTCATTCCCGGCCATTCGATATAGTTATGTATAATGAAACTTGTATTATTTATACCTCTAATTAGAGCGTACCTCGTGTGACTCGGAAGATGTTGAACTGTACTTAACCAGGTTCAAGTCAGGCTAAACCCTGATGAAAGATGCAAAGAGTTCTGGCGTGCAAATCGATTGTCACAGTTGAGTATAAGGTCGAAAGACGAATCGAACCATCTAGTAGTAATCTTATGTGGTAAAGGTAATGATTAGAGGTCTTAGGGTCTAAACGGCCTTAATCTTTTCTCAAACTTTTAATGGGTAAGAATCTCACCTTTATTGGTATGAAGGATGTGGTTATGATAAAATGTGCCCAGTAGGCCACTTTTGGTAAGCAAAACTGGCGCTGTGGGATAAACCAAACGCAATGTTACGGTGCCCAAATTGACAACTTATGAAGATACCATGAAAGGCGTTGGTTGATTAAAACAGCAGGACGGTGGACATGAAAGTCGTAATCCCCTAAAGAATGTGTAACGACCCACCTGCCAAAGCAAATAGACCTTAAAATGAATGGCACTGTCTAACTATTGTGTCACGGTCGGTTCTCACACAATGTACCTTCAATCTTATCACCTTTGTCTTCCGTTGGGACAGGTACACAAATTAACGTGGTTGGGGCGACTTCTGGGCATTCGTTCGCTTGCCAACAGCAAATTTTTATTTTCATTTTCAAAAGTTGAAGGTTTCATTTCGTTATTTCCTCTTGAGGATGTAATTGATGGTGAATTCCAAACAGCTTATCGTAGAGTCACTATCAGCAAAGATGTTTTAAGAGGACTACGATTCGAATCATATCCTAATTAAATTAAAATGAAAATAATTATTTATAAAACGCCCTAATTAATAGGGACTCGTTAGAAGCAATTATGTTTATGAAACACAAAGCTATGATTACTGATATTACATACATGATTAATTACATTTTTTTTGCCATTGAGTTATTCATTATCCCATTTAATCAATACGTGCAAAGTTTGTTTATAATTATATGAAAATATTTCAACACGTTCGATTTTCAGATTCTTTTGCTTACAGCCGCAAATTTTTTCATATTTATTATTATTTTTTTTTTTTCATTGCAGGCTAAAGTATGGCAAGCGATGGCACTTCTTTAAAGAGTTAAATGTAATCGTATAAATAAATGTAAATATATTTGTTTTTACAAACAACTGAGTAAGTTAAATTAACACATATGAAATTAATAACGTTTATTACATAAAGGAGATGAAACGAATGATGTAAATTGAGAGAACAAAAAATTGTTACGTTTGTTTGCATTGCATTCATTGTGATATTTGCATTTAAAGTTTTTTCCAATGTCACTGCGAATTGCCATGATTTCAAACGCAAACCATAATGTTATAATCCAGATGGATAACACATCATAAGCTAAAAACTATTTTATGCTATTCACATGTTAATGTCGAAATAAGTGAATCGTTATTTTAATATGCTAAAGCCATTAATAGTTTTTAAATCGTTTATGTTAAATTTTTAAATATATTGTTGGCCTTAATATATTTAAAGTCCCGTGTAAATGACTCATTATTATATTTTGGAGATTAGTTAATTGGTTTAAAGCTTTGAAAAGTGTGGTTTTAGTGTTCAATGTCTGAAATAGGATGACCCCTTCAGAAGCACTTGTTCAGTTAGATTGTTCGTTTTCGAGCACAAAAATGAATTTTCAACGGGGAAAGACATTAATTGGACTAACTAATATTGTGACTATATTTATCATACGACTTGAATGATTGCGCTTTTATACGAAATTGAATAAAATTTAATTAAAAAAAAAAAAAAACAAATTACGACACACTTATATTTTGGGGATGTGATCAAACATCGTCTGTCTCTTGCAATTTCCTCACACAGTGATCGGATTGCCATGTGAAATTATAATTAGATATATATCGCCATATATCAACTATTGGGTATTGTCAATTATATTAATTTGTGATGTATTTTTCGAAAATGATTCAAAATAGTAAACTCAGTACAACATTTTAAAATAAATTAGGTACAAATTTCGAGAAGGACTATTTGAATATTCTCCCATCTCCCTCACCTTAAATAGACAGATACAATAATCTTTCATATACCCACCTTCATGCAAATCGGTCAGCAGTAACCTGGACTTCTTCCTGTACTCGTACATGACATATCGACTATTTTTGTTTTTCCAGTAAAAAATTAATTTACATTGAGTCCCCTTACAATGACATAAATTACAGTTATTCCTTTCCATCATCTCTCATATGCTAACATATATTACTGTTAGTTAACGAAGAAAAATATTAAGAAAATTCATTTTTCTATTGAGCCTGCTGGTTCAATTCGTCCTAAATGTAAAAATTTGCGAGCTATAGCATCATGCACGACGTATTGACTTATTGTTATTTAGGTAGGCATGGAGTCTTATTATACAGGGTGGCGCACAAATCGTGCTGCAGACGCAATGTTAATGTCAATGGAGACCGTTATTTAAAGATATCGAAAGAGTTCTGTTACCCAAAACTGTGCCGAAGACGTATCCGTTTTAACACTATTTGGTTCCAGCAAGATGCAGCAACTGCACACACAGCCAGGCCGTTTATGGCGAAGCTCCAACGAAGATTGCCAAACAAATTATTATCCAGAAATCCCACTTTCCGCTGGCCCCTAAGGCTATCTAACCTGTTAAGCTAGAGGTGTACAAAACGAAACCAAGGAATTAGACTAAAATGAAGAAGTGAATCAAAACAATAACTGAGGCGATTCGGCCATAACTAATGTTTTGATCAAATGTCACATATGCGTAAATAAGGTTGGAGGTCATTTTATTTATAAAATAAAATTAAATTTTCAATTCAATAAAAATAAACGAATGAAATAAGATGATTAAAAAAATTGGTTTGAATATCTTATTGTAATGCAATTGGTGCGCTACCCTGTATATAATACATTGGTTTTGCCCGTTTTTTCAATAAATTGCCATGCCCATTTAGCACGTGAATCACACAGACACCCAACAACATCCCAAACTCTTTGGCACTGACGCCAAAGAACGTTAGCTTCACTTGACAGAAATTTCTGTAATGGTTTTAAAATTTGTTTGTTTTTTAAAGTTATTTTGACTATTTAGGAGTATCCAAGACAACTCGCAGAAAAAACAAATTCGCTTTGAATTTCATGAATGGAGTAGATCGAGATTCTCACAATTCAGAAAATGTTTATACATTTTCAATATTGTACCTTAACTGAAACTAAAAAAAAAAAAATATTTGAGTCATAATTCACTCCTGCCCTTCATTGATAAAATTTTCGTACTGGTGGGCAATACCTCAATTATTTTGTAAAGTTATAAACCTTTAAGATGGCGATGATGTTCGAGAAAGCGCAAAGAGCTAAGGATGTTGAAGACGGTATTTTGGCGAATACGGAAATAGCTATCCGGCCAGCAAGCTGTGTCAGTACAATCAGTTATGCTAGTTTTTGAATGATATTCTATTAGCAATAATAAACAATTGCTGTTAGAAAAACGATCTTAAAGTGAATTGGGGATCAAAATCTTATTACATTGAAGATTGGAGATAAATTTTGGAAACGAACCAAAATATTTTATTATTATCTAAGAAAATCGGAAAATTTTCCGAAAATTATGTAAGCTAATTATTGAAATATTATGTTGATATAGAGATAACCGATTGGGCTACTGTATACTTCAGTGTAAATGTGGCAATTGGTTAAGTTGTTGGAAGGTGATGTGAAAAATGATTTTTTGTCGCTAATATTTACGATTATAGTGGGTACTGCCATTGTGACATGTTTTCAAGTTGCCGTGAGATGAAATCGCAAGAACATTAGATGTTTCCCACTTATCTTAAAATTCGAGTAATTGAAGAAATTTTCGAAACAAATAATGCAGAAATAGCATATTAGAAATCAAATGTGGAGAGTTTGTAAGCTATCGTCGAATGCCATGCTAAGATAATGTGCAAAGTTTTGAGAAGATTTCATGTATTAGCACAAATTGCAAATTTACTTAACTGCTTAGAATGTATACATCTGAAGGAACTTTAGTCAACTTTTAAAGACTACGCCCTTTTTCGCCCGTATACCATTAATATTTCTAATACATTGACGTAACTACTGTCAAAAAAGTTAAAAGCTAAGTTAAACAAAGCACACATAAAGCTATGATTTCGATGAAACTTGTCTTTCATTACAATACTCAAACCTTGCAATTATGTACGAAATACAATGTCATTTAAATGACCGCCTTTGGACTTGTTGTAGCAGTGGATTCTTCTGAGGTAGTTTTCGACCCCTTTTTCGCACATTTCGGACGGTATCTGGGCGATAACTTGACGAATGTTTGATTTAGAACGTTTGAAGATTATTCGTGTTGACATGGTCTTTGGGGTAGCCTTACAAAAAATGTCTAACTGCGTTATATCGCATGATTTTGCTGGCCAATTGATGCCACCAAAACGTGAGATTACGTTTTCTGGGAACTTCTCATGCAATGAAGCCAAAATCGATCGTGTTGTGTGCTTTGTGGTACCATCGTTTTAAAATTACATATCGTCCAGTTCATAATCTTCAATTGCAGGCCAAAATCTTCATACCGTCATAGCGGTTTGAATTGATGGTATCGGTTCTTTCAGCGCCACTTTCGGAAAAATACGGCCAAATGACAGTCACTTTTTTCGGATGTATTGGCTTTTCAACAATCACTTCTAGGTTCACCGAGCCCTATATGCACAAATTTGGTTGTTGACGTAACCACCGAGTGAGAAATGAGCTTCATTGCTAAAGAATAGTTTGTTTCAAAAATCTGCTTTGAAAGCCTCTTACTGCAGCACTCTACGCTGCAGCCGGGTTCAATTGTTGCTGAAGTTCAACTCTATATGGGTGGAGGTACAAATCCAAATGCAAAATATGCCATAATGAGCCGTAAGATAAGCCCAATTGCTGGAAACGCCGTGAAATCGCGTACATTGCGATATTACACAGGTCTGACCACATCTGTAACGCTTCCAGTCTCTTTAAATTTCTCTATAATCACCCCGTAGTACACAAAAAGTGTTCATGTTTTTAATCATCATTTTTGTAGTAAGTTTTAACTATGTTTACGTATTCCTTGGTTGTTAAACGATCCATATTCGTAAATAGCAAATCTTTTACTGAGGAAATGACGCTTCAAATGGCGTGTATTTAACACCTTAAGCCAGCAGCCAGACCAGCGGTTTTGAAACCACTTAATGAATAACCCGTTACTAAATCACTAAGTCCTTCCCTTATAAATTCAATTATATGTAAATACAATAAAACTTTTGAGCTACTCAGTCATATTATAGTTAGGTCAGAATTTAATATTTATGGTATCGTACTCGCAACCGTATAAAATCAACATCACAATGGAATAAACTTAAAATTAATTTGGCAAAATATTTAGTTTTTTTTCCCAGATTTTTGCTTTAACAATATTAAGCGTATCGAAAACTTTCTTGATTAGAAAATATACTAAGCAATAAATAGACTATTCCCCAAAGGTTCTGCATATTGCGTAGCCACTTTGTGAACCATTAATATAAAGTTTGTTTTTTCTTTCCATCAAATTAAGTTGTTGCTTTCTTCCAGGCGGCATCGGACAGACACTAGAGTTGAGAAAAACTATTACATTTTTCTTTTGCTTGAATAAACTCAATATATTATCTGTTGTTAAAAAAAAGAAACAGCGAAAGTGGAGACGTAGAAAAATAGGAAAAGAACCAAACGCGAGCGGATAATATTATCTACGGATTATGTTGCTGGTCATTACGAATTTTGTTTTAGCATCGTAATTTTGTTTTCGTAACTCACGTCGCCTAATTGATTTCAATTATTCTTTAACTAGTAGCTATAAGATAGGCCTTCAAAACGACAATGAATATGTTAGAATAGAACTTATTTTTGACAACAGAGGGAATAAGTGAGTTTCGGTTATCTATATTTCCAAATTGAATGTGACAAATATTATAAACCTTTAGGAGCTTCATGAATTTGCAATGCACTAAAGATAAACTTTTTCCGCCACATAGTTTGTTTCAATAATTTATAATAGAGAGATTATCTGTTGGGAAACCGTTTGTAGACACAGTGCAATGGTAAACTTGGGAGCTTAGAAAGTAAATGTATTACAGCATACGAGGCTTATATTACAAAATACCAGCTAGTCTCATTTATTTATTTCATTACCAAAGAATATTTTTGTCTTAGATTTCTCGTTTTTACTGCAGTAACACACAAGCATAACAAGGTCTTGTATTCAAACTATTTTGTCTACTACTGTTCAGATACACGATAATCGCACTGCAGTCTTTTGTACCTAACTATTTTAAAGTAAAACAATTATGGTTATTGAATATAATTAATGTATATATATATATATATAGATATATATATATATATATATATATATATATATATATATATATATATATTTGCTGAAATCGAGTTCTGCTCAGAGCCCAGGCATTGCCTATGAACGTTTTCCTTTCCTGAGTTAGTTAAATTTTGTACCGATTTGAGATCAAATTTTGCAATATATTCGGATATTCGTACACACTTTCATGGAAAGCAGCAGTTTTTTTGATAGATCCTGCGTCTGATTAACGTACAAATGTTGCTTGATTATTCACTGCACAAGTCGACTCGAAGCAACGCTCACATCGTAATTTGTCTTTATTATCAGAATATTAAAACACAAGAAATATTAAAAAAATTACATATTTAAATTAAAAAAATTAAATAATTGCATTAAGCAATCGAAATCTATCAATAATGGTATTGGTAAATTCAATAATAAAGATAAAGATAATTTTGTAATCGTCTAAGTACGGTGTTATCCTTTTTGGTTTCAAACGTAATATTAAGTAAAAAGCACTTAAAACTATGATTTCGGTCCTTAGACCTTACTATTATGAGCAAAATACAATGTCATTTAAATGACCGCCTCTGGGTTGGTTGCTGGAGTGGATGTTTTTGGAATAATTTTTGAGCACTTTTTCGCACATTTCGGGCGGCATCTTGGCAATAAGTTAATTTTTTTTTATTTGGAAATGTTCCAAAGCTTCGGATTATCCGCGTGAACATGGTCATGGTTTGACGTAGCCCCACCCAAAAAAAAAATCTAATCGCGTTAAATCAAATGATCTTGATGACCAATTGAGATCACCAAAACGTGAAATTAAGCTTACTACAAACTTTTCATGCAAAATCGATCATGGTGTCTGGGTTGTGGCAGCGTCTTGTTAAAACCACCATTTAGCTCAGAATCTTCAATTGTAGGTGAAAGAAAGTCGATTATCATACGGTAATAGCGCTATAAATTGAAATTTAGATTACCCGCCAAACTTTCACTAACAGAAGCGATATTTTCGGCAGTGCGTACCGCCTATAACGCTTTCAGTCTCTTCAAACTTCTTTATAGTGTGCCAATTCCTTGCACACTAGGTCGACTGTAGTGAACAAAAAGTGCTTGCGTTTAAATCACCGCATTTGTAGTAAGTTTTAACTATTTTATTTATTTATTTATTTACGCGTTCTCCGATTGTTAAACGATAGATATTCATAAATGGAAAACCTTCCACTAAATAAATTGCACTTTAGATGACAGGTATTTAACACCTGACAATCATGCTAGACCGGCGGTTTTAAAACCACTAAATGGATAATTCTGTATGTTAAAATTCTCATACATAAGTTTATGAAATTAATTCCTCTCTATATCTATCAAATCTCTTCTCTGATTTTAGTACCACTATAACAAAATAACATCCTCTTATATTTTACATTATTAAGGGTTGGATTTCATTTCTTAAATATCGACCAATATCATTAGAATTCTAATAAAACTGTCAACTGCAATCCTAATACGACAGAAAGAAAAATATAAATTTCATGCCCTAATCCAATCGATGATGTTTATTTTATTTTTATGCTATTAACAAATTAAAAGTATACAACATAACAATGTTTACTGGAACCATAAATACTTTACTGCCCAACTTGATTAGCTTTTTGATAACTTTTATGGCAGCTAATGACATTTACACAAAATACTACAGGATAATTGAAATTTTATTGATATAAAATGAATGATGGCTTGTATATCGATTTTATAACAATGTCTTAGAGCAGACAGGTGAAATATGATGATACTTAACAATAATTCTCTTTGTGACATTCGTGGCATATAATTAGGACTTTCGTCCTTATCGTTCAGCCCTCATTAATAACCCAAATGACGGCTAGCAGATAGATGTGTGTGCGTTTAGAACTTTATACGCATATTACATTATTATGTATTAAAGAGCTTACCTTGAATATTTGTGAAATATTTGAGTTTATTCCAGACTATTAGTAGTCTTGGCAAACGTAATGGAAAACATTTTTAATGCTACTAAAAAAATAGAATACAGAAGTGTTGGTTTTGTTGTTTGCTCTTTAACAACTGCCTTGAACATTATAGTGTAACATAAATCTGAATGAAGTACGATGGCATCAAACATAATTTGGCTGGAGTCCAAATGACATACATTCTGCTACTACATGGATCTTGTTCTTTGTCGTTAATGGCCGACCAAACATTCAACCAGCTATTAACTGTTAACTAAGCCATTGTCGTAGTCAATATACTGAGCTACAAAAGATTCAATCAACGAAATCAACCACCAAGCATCATCAACAAACCATACAAATCGAAAGTGTAAAGCAAAGAAAGAGTGTTTGTCCAGTGTGTGATTAAAATCTGAATTATTGTACACATATATCTAAGTTCTGAGAGATATCTAAGTTCTGGTCATAAATGTCAGTAAGTAACTCATTCTCATACGAGTATACAGACGAAGAAAATTGAGAGTAGAACCGATGCTAAGGGGAAAAGTTATATAAATTAAATAAATAAATTAAATACAAGTCATACGAAATCGAAACCCTTCCTCAAAATAATCAAGTAAGAACACGTTCCCAATGCATGTTAATTGGATTTTAACTACTTTCATTGGGAATATAAAAAATGGATCAAAGAACTTCCATCAAATTTTGTGTTAAAAAATGGAACTAAGTGGCGACGCTCGACATCAACATCCGATGAAAATGTTGAGAAAGTCAAAAACATTGTTATGACGAATCGTCGAATCACAATTAAAGAAGTTGATGAGGAAATCGGCATATCGGTAGGCTCATGCCATGCAATCTTTTCAGAAAATTTGGGCATGAATTTTGACCAAAAACAAAGTCGCTCAGGAATTGTTGAATGACGCCAACGATGATCCGGGTTTGCTTGGAAGGGTCATAACTAGTGACGAATCATGGGTATATGGTTACGACATCGAAACCAAAGCCCAATCGTCCCGATGAAAGAGTCCAGGAGAGCCAAGACCAAAAAAAGCATGCTTGTTCGATATAATTTCAAGGTTTTGCTCACCGTTTTCTTCGATTACCAAGGCGCAGTGCATCAGGAGTTCTTATTATAAGGTCGTACGGTAAATAAGGAGTATTACCTTGAAGTTATGCACCGTTTGCGTGAAGAAATACAAAAAAACGCCCGGAATTGTGGGAAAAAAATTCATGTCTTTTGCATCATGATAATGGATCTGATCACTCATCTTTGCTTGTCAGAGATTATTTGGCCAAAAACAACGCCGTTATCATACCTCAACCACCGTATTCACACTGCGACTTTTTCCTGTTCCCAAGGTTGTTCTTCTGTTCTTCTTTGATCCATATTTCTCAATAGCAGAAAATTGCCGGACGTGCAAAACATTTGTCTTATTTATGCCTCTCACAAGCAAACTGAACATGCTATATGGATAAAACAGTCAACATATCTTCGAAATGAGTGCACCAACATAAAAAAAATAATCGAAAGTCGAATGTACGTAGCCCGCGAAATTTGAAAATGTGCCCTTATTTTTTGAACACACCTCGTATATACGCGTATATGTTGTAAATGGCGCAATTATGGTAATTATACATATATAAGGTGGGAAAAAAGAAATTCATTATTTTTGCATAGCATTGAGGGTTTTATTTGGTTTTGTTCAATAACTTGTTGACATTTTGAAGATATTTAGATTATGATTCTGCCATAGAAATCCTTTTTCTTATTGGCAAAAACTGGGACAGCCGATTTTTACAAACTTCTGTTGAGATGCGAATATTTCTGTTGAGGCGAATTTCTCAAAGGAGAATTAATCACCATACGCAGGAACAGATAGTAATCACTAGGTGCCAAGCCCTACTAAAACTATAAGGTGGATGCGTAGGAACTTCCCAACCAAATTCACAGAACTTTCGGCGAGTCAACATACGTGTGTGTGGCCTGGTGCTATCCTGATGGAATGCAATTATTCTCTTGTTGGCCAAAGCTGACCGCTTCTGGGCGATTGTTTTCTTCAGGCAATCAAATTATAGATAAAACAGATTCGAATTAAGATTTTCGCAGTAGGGGAGCAGCTCATAATATATTATTTCCTACCAATCCCACCAAAAATACATCAAAACATTCCTGACATCATTTGCGCCTGCTCATCGCAATTGGACAACAACTATTTTTGCTTGCCATTGTCGTAATTTGGGCAATTCACATCGCAATTCAGCATCAGCTTTAAAATGACTCGATTTTATTACAATTCAACAGCGTCTCTCTGATGGACATTCGTTACAAGAGTTTTCTTTTTTTGCATTACCTCGTGTGATATCCATATATCAAGCTTTCATGTGATTCCAAGCCGTTATTTTGCAATGTTTAGCTTCTAGGCAATCGCAAAAATTCTTACGTGACGGTCCTATTTGATGGATTCCTTTATTTTATCGACAATTATTAATTTTGACAGAAGGCCTTCCGAAGTGCGGTCCATCTTTGACATCAGAATTATCTTATCTTTCTAATGCCATACAACGTGACTTGATTGCATTTATACAGATCAAGAGACGCTCTCTATCTTGCACGCCTATCTTAGTGGTACTTCGGGACGGTTTTTAAAGTTATTTGTCCCATCCATACGTGGTGTTATGTCGTCCTATTGGACAACTGTTATTGAAATAATATAAACGTTTAGAAGTCTTCATGGTAGATTTTTGATCGACTGTAATGTTATTGTTCTTTGTGAGAGCAAAATGCATTTGATATTATATTCGAAATTCAAATTGGGGTTGACCGATATCGGGAAATATGAACCATTTCATGAACATACGTCGGAATTGTTCTACTACATAAGTAAATGCTGATGCTGCTGAAGCATAATGCAATATATTGTGCACTCCATAGTATGAGCGCGGTCCCAAAACTAGAAGACACAAAAAAGTTGGGAACATTTTTCTTTATTTGTCAACATAATCTCCTGTTTATAGTTAGAACTATCAAACTCTTTGAAATATCCATCAGCCACAGACTCCACCTCTTCATCGTTGGCAAAGGCATCTTTTCAAGTTTGGAAATATTAAAAAGTCCGAGGAAGATAAATCTGGCGAATAAGGTGAGTGATGAAGCAATTCGAACTTTAATTCATTAATTTTGCAATTTCGCAATAGTGAATTGTCTTGATGAAACAACACTTTCCTTTTTATCACCTAAGCACTGCAATAAATTATTAGAATATTCGTCATTCATTTCTGAAGATAATTAATAAAAATAATCACATGCGCATCCCCAAAAACAGATGCTATGATTTTGCCTGTAGATGGAACCACCTTCCCCTTCTTTGGATAGGATTCTTCTATTCTAGTCCCTTCTTTGACTGGTCCACGTCTCATCCATGGTTGTAAATCGACGCAAAAATTCTGCTTTATTGCGGTGAAACATCGCCAAACTCTCTACTGAAAGATCTTCACGAAGCTGAGTTTGCTCTAATGAAAGCAAGCGCGGCATCCATGTTGCACACAGCTTTCTTAACCTAAAATCTTTGGTAAATATACGATGTATATCATTTTTTGAAATGCCTATCATTTCAGCTAGCTCATGCCGTATCTGGCGTGGACACCTCAACTGGTCGACCAGCTCGTCTTGGCAGCTTATACGGCCTCGTTTAAACTCTGCTACCCAACATTTTACATTCGTAAACGAAATAACAGACTCCATCAGAGTAGAATCTAACTCGGTTTTAATATTGGTTGGATTGAAACCTTTCAAATGTAAATATTGAATTACATAACGGTGACCAATTTTTCTGTGTTTTCAAATTAACTGAGATCGTTTACTTTTGATGCTATAAATAAAAATACTAAACAAAGCGGCCCTTGATACTTAGAACATATATTTTTTGAAGTTGCCACTTTTCACAAAAATAACTTTTTTCAAGTTATTGGCACGATCTATACGTAAGATGGCCTAGTTTGGCTAGTTTGTGTTTGAAGAAAAATATGGTTTAAATATAGCATCGCTGCAACTAGTTATTAATCTAAGCCATATGAAACAACTTTATATAGAGAAGAGAGGCAGACGATATTATTAACAGAAAGAACGGTTATGGAAAGAGCAATAGAGCGAGGATATAGAAATGTAAATTATAGATGTGAAACCCGAAATTGTCACCAAAATTTCGAGAGTAAAAGTTATGTGATACCTATTATAGCGACAATGTCATAGATTGCCCAGCACTAATCCAGCTCTACTAGAGGAAAACCAATCTACGGAAGCTCTTGCCATGCTAGCAGCTCTACTAAAGATCGGCGTTGATAAACTCGTAATAAGCAAAACACTACAAAGGATTTGGTTCAGTAAATGCATGTCTAAGCATATTAAGTTTTGAGATAAACGATTGCTGTGAGTACCACTCGTCGCACAGTGGGGGCAAACGAAACAAAATAGCATAATATTATACCACTCCTTTAGAGTTTGACAAATTTTGAGTGAATTACATTTTTAAAGTGTTGAAGAGCTTACGTTCGAATAGCTGGAACTCTGAATCGCGCAGTAGAAGTTCAAAGTACATTAACTCAGGTTTGACAAATTTTTATTAAGCTGCCAAAACCAAGTTTCTTTGCGTAAGTCTAAAAATAAAAAAAATGAAAAGAAGCTCTGCCATATACCATTCAACAGATGCGAGGGAATTATAACTATATAGTACAAACGGCTAATCTATAAACTATAAAAATTAAATTGCATACAAATACCATACTCAAAGTCTTAGCATTCTCTTGCACATATTACTGCAAACAGAGACAATAATCTATCTATATTTACTGTCTTCATTTTCTAATCTGTCACACCTTTTATGCTGTTGACAAACCCATTGCCACCGTTAAACATAAGTACGAAAATTATGGATAAATCATGGAAATGAATCAGTGACAGCTGAATATTAAATGTCATCTAAGTGATGGTGACACAAGTTGGGGTAGCAACGACTATAACTATCATTGCGGTAACAAAAGGAAACAAAACCACTGACTGTATTTGGGACATTTCAAGGATGATCTTAATGAAAGGGAAAATAATAGAAAACTAACGAGACTAAATGACTTAATGAGTCAATTAACAGTGATGCAAATGTTTGCCATGACAAATGTTTGACATAATGAATGGCGGAGGAAGGACAATACGATAATGTGACAACGTTCGTGGTGGAGACATTATTAAATGATGGTTACTGGTATTACACGACTTTTAGCTGATTACGACTTGCGAAAAGAATATGGTAAAGGAAAACCTTGCCTTTGAGGACATTCACATGCGGCGGCTTGATATGGAATCTTGGAAAATATTAGGCTGTGGCGATTTTGAGAGAATTTTTGTATAAAAAAGATCCATAAGTTCATCCTTACGGTTGAAGTTTTGATTTTGGGAAGTGTTACCCAAGATGATCATCTACTAATACATTTAACGTAGTAATCGAATCTAAACATTTTGCGATTCTCAGTGGCGTTGACAAAACCATGTTATTGTTCGTTTAAATTGAATTAATATAAAAATTGTAATGGACGATTTATTTCCATGACAAGCACAAATAAATCTTTTCACTTTATTTAAATTTTTTTTTTTGTTTGTTGGCAATCACAATTTTTGTGCACTTTTCTTTTTTGCTTTTAATTCTACTTTGTTTTCATATGCTCATATGATATTAGATCCAGCTGATCATCGAAATATATGGATTTGGTAACTATTTTAGTGGATGTCGATGAGAACTGTATATCTCCTATACATGGTTGAAGTCTAGGATATTTTACATATTTTACTAAGATCATGTAAAATATCTTAAACTAAATGAAATACATTCCGTTTGCTTTTAAAGTTACATTTAAGTTCACAAGTATTGAGAATATTGTAGGTGAAAGAAATTTGAAAATTTCTGTCGTATGATTTATTGTACAACATGGTTTAGTCTTCTTTGCCACATACTGGCAATGCCTGCATTATGGCAAGATTGACATTTTGAAGTCAGATGTTTCAGCCCAGCTGCAACAAACCCTTTAATGTTGTATAAGTAACTTCAGATTGTTCCTTTTTTCGAGAACCTTTAAAGTGAACAGATTGAAATTGCACTTATTTAAAGTGTTAAATTTCTAAATCATCCGCAATCATTTGAACCCGCGTGTTAAAGTTTCTAACCTTGTTCAAGCAATTTATGTTACATCATCCGAATTCTGGTAGTCCTGTAAAGGATTAGACTGAAATTGTCCAGGCAATTACGAACAATTGAGAAAAAATTTGAGCCAAATCGGTCCAGGTGTTCTTGAGTTCTGCGCTTACCAACACATTTAGCGATTCATTTTTATATTATAGATAATTAAGATGATAGACCATTAATGATCTCCACGCTCATTCACGCATATTCGACACCTGATCAGAAAACTGTTCATTGAGGTCTGAAGGGTTGAAGTCAAGACCGCCCCAATTATTGTTTTAATGGCTGCCTCAATTTTGTCAAAATCTTTGGTTTCGTTTTGTACATATCTGGCTTCACATAACTCTATAAAAAAAGTCTGGCGCAGTCAGGTCAGATGACAATGAGGACCAGCGGAAAGTGGACTTTCTGGAAAGGAATCACGCCTTATGAACCATTATGGTTGTTGAATTATACCATTTAAAAAGATTCTTCACTAGAAAAATGAAATAAACTAGTTATTATGAATGGTAAACAGTCATTTTCGATAAATACACTTTTCCAACGATAGGTCAATATATAACTGATAGGTCAATTGTAACTGCCAATGGCGACCGTTGTTTAAAGATGTTGAAGGAGTTTTTTTTACTCAGAAATGCACCAAAAATGTATCCATTTCAACAACATTCGGTTCCAACAAGTTGGAGCAACTGCTCACATAGCTAGACAGATCATGGTGGAGCTCCAGCAAAAATTCCTAAACATGCTAATATCCAGAAACTCCACTTTCCGCTCGCCCCCAAGGTCATCTGACCTGAAAACATTAGACTTTTTTATGGAGTTATGTCAAGCAAGAGGTGTGCAAAATGAAACCAATGAATTTAAAATCATAACTGAAGCGATCCTGACTTCAACCCTTCAGACCTCAATGAATAATTTTCTGATCAAGTGCCGAATATGCATGAATGATCATGGAGGTCTTTTAAGATGTGTCATTTTCAAAACCAATTAGTTTTATAAAATAAAATTGAATTTTCTATACAGTTTCATATTGTAGCACAATTGGTGCACCACCTTGTTCTTTATAATATAACTTGTTGAATTTAGATCTGTCCATGAATTCAAGACATGTCGGTAATGCAAAATTCAATAGTGTACTTCATTATTCAATGTCTACAACAACTTTGCGGTAAAACTTCCTTAAGGGTTTGCATATGTTCATGCAGCACTATTTCGAAAAAGGGGGACTAAAGGAGAACATGAATACGATTCCGATGCGACAAAAAAACCAATTTACAAACAACGTACATATGCAATTTTTTGTAGCAGCAGAATTGTATAATCGTGGAAGAAAGAAGAAAACGCCATTAGCTGAAGGCATTTTGGGATATGAGTTTGGTGTTCAAATAGTAAACTGAATCACCGTTGGTATTTTTCCATATAACTTCTGTTTTTTTCTGACAGTTGCAAATAATTACTGATGGTAAATGAATAATGTTTTTGTTTCTCCATTACCCCTCCTTTGACTTCCACAAATTACCTTCATCTTACTCGGTTTGGTGCTTGTATTTTACTTGTTGTTTTTTTTTTTGCGTCTCCTCATGTAAGATTGCTGTATTAAAGTTCTTGCAGTATTATGCGTCTCCCGGTGTTCTTTGGTCAACCAAGGCTTCTTTAGTCTTGATTCTCATGGCATTGGTTTTCTTGATATTTATGTCAAGTCCAACATTGAGCCCTAATCTTTCCAAGTCTTCTAATTTTGCTTGCATGTTGGAGATCTAATCCAATCCAAACCGTAGAGTAGGCGTGGGAGCCTCCATGTAATTTCTCTTCTTTCTGAACTGACTTCGTTCATGGTATCATCCTGCACTATATATAGGTAGTTAACTGAATAAATTGTTTAAGGCAGTGTGTTTCGGTTGCAAGCTTTTGGTATGAAAAGTACAAATTAAATCTGCATAAATCTGCTTTCACATTCATACTTTTTATAACTTCCGGTTGGATCTTCAAATTCCAACTAAAGTTTATTTTAGGAAAATAGCGAAAAAATTGTCATCCAGTTGATTGATTGCCAAAAAAAAAAAAAAATTGTCATGCCGCCAAATAATAAGTGGTCCGGTATTATCTATAATTTCCTATCTATAATATTTATTAAGATTTATACACAGATCTGACAGCTGCCTTAAGTATTCATGGCCAACTTTTTCCAGTTCATCATCATACTTTGCACATGCTTCCATTTCATGTATATCTATAATAAACCAGTAATTTAGACTCCGCTTCCAACAGTAACCTAAACAGAAAAAACATTTGATTGACTGACAACATGAAAAAATAACATCTTGTTATTCTATACCAAATTGAGTGTTTAATTGATCGTTAAAACACAAAAGGGAGCTAAACGCAATATTAATTAACCAAATTTACTGTGGTTAATTACGTGCAACTAATGTTTGTATTCTTAAATTATGTCGACAGCTATGGCTTTGCCTATTAGTACTGTTTGCGATAAAAATATTTAAATTTTCAATTCAATTCAAACTAATTTAATTTATTTACATAATCTATTTAGGGTAAAAAACCCAACGAAAAAATGTCATATTAATCTACAACAGTGTGACATAAAATACCACTACAAGTCGAATTTTTAGCCACAAAAATATTTGTATTTACATCTACAAACCTTCAGGTACCACAAAGTATGATGGTATATCATTGATATGGAATACATACAATATAGTTTTTCTGACAGTGATAGCTTTTTGTGTGATGTCACAAAACAAATCAATCACAATGGCATTGTCACCGCAAAAGTAAATTTGAAACAGCTTCATAAAAATCTTACAACATCCAACATCGTTTTCTTTCAATTCAATTCTATAATCTTGAGACGAATAATATTCTACAGTTTATTTACCATATAATTTCAAATAATAGTTTTGGTAGAAAAGTTAAACTGACTGACAAAATATCGTCATCATTACGCTGCTTTGTCACAGTTTTAGCTGCTTTATTTAATGTCCGGTCAATTCTAGTCATGGTTATAATATTCAAGATGAAATTACTACCACTACATACTATGACAAAATTAATATTATAGAGCACAAAAAAAGGGGAGAAGTAAATTACGAGTTTCTAATTCCAGATCAGCAACACAAATCAGGAAGTAATGCCAATTGCTGATTTGCATCATTCAAGAACAAAAAACCTTCGGGCGCTAATGACTTTTCAACTGATCTGTTTAAGACCGATGGTGATTAGCTGATAGAGAGCATTCATCGGCCCTAAAACAGGATTTGGTTAAATTGATACGGCCGTATTAACAACCGCGGATTTAATTTTTTAAACATCGCGTATAAGGTCCTATCGATTAGAATTTATTATTGTGCCTTAAGATCTCAAAAATCAATTATTGTCCCGACTGGCACATCATCATCTTTTTATCGGCTTGAAGATCGCCTTCGACAGCGCCATACAGCAAATATTTTTTGACGACGACTGGCTCCATCGCCAGCAAAAATCAGTAGGTAGTTGCGTATACTAATTATCAGCTAATCAGAAATATTAATTACAAAGTCATTTGAAGAGGTGAAGATTTATGTATCATTTGATACGGTAAAAATATCCCACACATATTATGTAGGTAA
The DNA here is from genome assembly GCA_019455685.1 of Philornis downsi. Taxonomy (NCBI): domain Eukaryota; kingdom Metazoa; phylum Arthropoda; class Insecta; order Diptera; family Muscidae; genus Philornis; species Philornis downsi. Next base: position 4,441,819 of record JAHXMU010000072.1, read on the forward strand.
TAATTCATAAAAATTCATAATTAGTCGGTAATAATCTATATTTTCACCCAATGCACTGATTCATATCGTTTGGTAAAAATTAAGAATATCGATCGATAAACTAAGCTCCCTATATACCTATTGACCTATTAACCACGTCGATATCGTTATAAAGCTCATATGGTTCATGATTCGTATAACGCCGATACATCCTATTAACTATGATTGGCCAACGTATATTTTCGGAGTATCTTACTATCGAAGACTCCTAAAACTGGAATCTTTGCTCATGTCATAAGAAAGGAAGAAAGATTGGACTAGTGTGTGGTACGATTAAATTTATGTTCGTCGAGAGAAAGCTTTGTTATTACATTTCTGGTAATCGACCTTATTAGTATCTGTTTGGAAAAGTTATTTTCTCTGAATTTCTAAGCATTCATCCATTACTGTAAATTCGTTGTTATCAACGTTCATGAAGCGTCTTAAACAACGTTGTCGAAACAAACAACTTGATTTTGTATCCGTCAGAGTGATTCTGATTCTTATTCAATGCTTAAGGAAATTCCGGCAATATGTTGTTCGCTAGTGATGTTAATCTCATCAGCATATGCGAGCAGTATTACAATTGTGTTAATCGTGTTCACTGAGGCTTTCCTATTCATCATCATTATAGTTATATTGAAGAGATCGCTTAATATGTAGCGTCACCCATTCTTCGCTTTCAAGTAAAGTTAAATAAAACACACTTAAACTTTTATTGCATTATAATGATTGGACCACTTAAATGACAGACTTCTGAAAAGACACGGCCCAATGATATCTCCAGATCATAATGCGCACCGAACAGTTACTTTTTTCAGAGTCACATATGCGACAATTTTGCTTGTTGACGTAACCACCGAGTGAGAAATGAGATTCATCGCTGAAGAAAATTTTGTTCGATTTGAATCATTACTTTGTAGTAAGTCTTAACTATTTTCATGCATTCTACGTTTGTTAACCGATCCATATCTGTAAAAACGGCAAACCTTTATAAATAACACTTCAGATTGTATGTATTTAACGTCTGGCAGCCTTTTCAGGTCGGCGGTTTTGAAACTACCAAATGTATAACCCTATATTTGCCTTTATTTACTGTGCAAGTTGACCGATTTATAAACCGACATCAACTTGATTAAAAATATCAAAATTAACGATTACGGTGGCTGTCACACTGGGTGGTGCACCAACTGCACTAGAATAAGAAATACAAATAACTTTTTTTAATCAAAGTGTTTCGTTTTAAAATTTAATTTTTTATATATAGCTAATTAGTTTTGAAGACGATCGACCGTAAATGACTTCTATGCTCATTCACGCATAAGCGACACCAGATCAGAAAATTATTCATTCGGAATCGTCTCAATTATTGTTTTAATGCGCTGCTTCTATCCAGTCAAATTCATTGGTTTTGTTTTGTACACTTCTTGGTTGACACAATTCCTTGAAAAAGACTGGTGGAGTCAGGTCAGGTGACTTTGGGGGCCAGTGGGAAGTAGAGTTTTGCATATCATTCTATTTGGAAATTTTCGTTGCAGCTCCGCTATAACCGGCTATGCGTGCAGTTGCTGCCTAGTGCTAGAACTAAACGGATACGTCTTTGATGCAGTTATGGGTAAAAGAACTCCTTCAGCATCTTTAAACAACGGTCGCCATTGACAGTTGACCGTAACACGATTCGCGCGCCACCCTGCATTACGTGCGTGGACTGAACTATTCCAGCAGAAAAAGTCTACCAAAACAGAGACTACGGGCGCAGAAGAGAGCGATCAAAACTCCGTTAGAAAGACCATTATTATTTTTACGGAAAATGTTGAATGGTTGCATCAAATTTCAAATTCAAGAGACTTAACAAAAGCTGCAAGGACGCGATTCATTTAGAATTACGACTTATTATGTTCTTAATTCGATTGCGTCCTATACCTGACTCTATACAGTATGAATCCTTGGAATCAATATTTGTTAGTTCAGCAAAATCTACTGTTGCTGCTCCAATCAAGCGAGAAACGAGATAGTGGTAAATAATAATGTGTTACAAATAAATAATTTATGGTTCCCAAAATTCAATGGTCGTGAAAATAGGAATGCACATTCCCCAGTAATTGAACCATTTTCCAAAACAGTCAGTATTCGGCGTTCTAGCCAAGTTTTATCTACTTTTTCACTAAATTAAGACTATGATGGCCATATACTCGTACAAAATCTACTCTGCAGCTACTGCATAATACAAAAAACCAAGTCCTCTTCGTATCCCATTATTATGATTTTAATGACTGCTCAATAGTCGCTTGTCTGTGGTTTGTTCGAATACATTAATTATGACACTTCAGTGTAATGTATGGTGGTTGACCATTTGCTTACTACGTATTTTAGCTGTGGTATTCCGGCTTTTGTGTGCCATTTTGCTCGGATGCTGCCACCGGCGTGAAGCGTTAATGTTTGTTTTGCTGAATATTTAATGACACCGTCCACTGCCAATGGAATGGAAACGTTTATTAAAATTGAATTTGTTTTGTAGCACGTAACGCAACATTTACAATTCTAAACCGCACTCTTCTGATGTTCATTACTTAATTATGGTGACCAGCAAAGTTTTGCAATTACAGAATTTAGGTTGGTTTTGTGGTCACAACTAACGCAGATCGAGCACTTGTTGCAATTGCAACAACCCAATAAGGTAAATAATCAAATGAATTGTATTTCTAATTAATATGATTAAATTAAATGAATGAAATAGCGTGAGAATTTCGTTAGAAACATGACGAAGCGAATAAATGTAGTTTTTTTTTTTGAAAAATGGCTTAATGTAAGTGACAATATTGTAATTTGACAGATCATTTCATAGCAAGAAAATCATGGATTTCATGGCGATAGTACCCAAAGTCATTGAGCATTTACACTGTTATACTAAATTAAGGTGTGCCATAATTGAATATCCTTGTAATTTATTTGCCACTACCAGGTGGTACCTTCTTCCCAATTTTGTCGACTCTGATTTTTGAGAGGAGCATCTTTTTGTCCCATAATTGCATTTCAGCTTGCATTATTTTTGCTCCAACATTTTGTTATAGACGGTGGTATCCTTTTTTCTGTATTGATTTCTCAGTTGCTTAATGAGAGGGTTTCACAGCAGCACTTTGGTATGAACGATGGTAGACAATGGCGTAAAGTTGCAAGCTTGAAAGACAAACTTCGATAAATTCTCTTCTGTGCATATGTCGTTAGACGTATATTCTGTGAAAACTTCAGCAATTTATTTCTAATTCCTATTACCTGGCATGGCCCAATGGTTGGTACGCTCGACATATGATTCGTAATTTCGAACACCGATGCAAACATCGCGTGTTTCTTCGTGTTCAGTCACCCCGATTTGTAGTATCAATACATATACAGGGTGTACGTCGCGAAGGTATACTACTTTGTTTGTTTATAATTTTTGATTAAATGCAAGAGAATGGATCTTATATTAATAAATGTTTTATTTAATATCGGCAGTTATGTATGGAATTCAATATCAGATAAATGTCCGCCTCTATTAGTCTCTCAAATGCGAGCCCTTTTGAGCACACTTTTCATTACATTTTCACACATTTCACGCGGTATTTCATTAATTTCATCACGAATATTTTGTTTGAGTTGCTCACGCGTTTCTGGTTTGTTTGCATAAATCTAGCTTTTCAGATACCCCCACAAGAAGAAGTCCGGGCAGTCAAATCAGGCGGCCTGGCATCCAACATAACCATTTCTTGAAATAACTTTTTGTGGAAAGAGGTCTCGCAGTAATTCCATTGTAATTCTGGCTGTATGCGATGTGGCACCGCCTTGTTGATACCACATGATAATCAAGCCCAAAGCATGCAGTTGTGACGTTAAAAAGTTTTCAATCATATCACGATATCGCACCCCATTGACAGTTACCGTTACGCCGTTTTCAGTTTCAAAGAAGTAAAGTCCAGTGATTCCTCCTGACCAAATTGCACAACAGACTGTCTGTGACTGATGAATAAATTGAGGGTTTTCCATTGCCCAGAACTAACTATTCTGTTTATTCACATATCCATTCAAATGAAAATGTGCCTCGTCACTCATTACGATTTTTTCATGAAAATCGGGGTTGTCATGGGCGAGCTGTAGCATCCTTTCGGCATATGTACGGCGGTGTAAATGGTCTTGTGGAAGAAGCTCTTGAATCAACTGAATTTTAAATGGAAACAAATGCAAATCGTTGTGCGAAATTGCGGCTAAAGTTGTCCTTTGAAGACCAAGTTCCTGAGAACGGCGTTGAATTGAAGTTGATGGGTTCTTTTGAACGCTTTCTTGAGCAGCAGTAATGGTTTCAGCTGATCTTGCAGTACGTTGTGGTCCATGCTTGCAGACCCTCTTTTTTCGAAATCATTCACTACACGATAAATAGCGCGTCTTGTTGTCTCGTTGTTTCTCCCAAAAAAAAAAATTTCACGTAACGTTCTCATCGTCACAGTAATCGATGATTGATTTTGATAAAATGTTTTAACGATTAAAACACGCTGGTTTATCGAATATTTTTCCATAATAAATTTACCACGTCTCTACTTCACGACTGCCAAATATGAACTATCAAGACTAATGTTTACCAAAATGGCGCAAAACAAAGTAGTATACCTCCACGATAGACACCCTGTATTAGTCCAATATCCGTCAAATCTAGTAAAAATTGTCTAAATTAATGTTCGAAGTCATCGTTAACTTGTAGGTAGCATTCATTGAGTTTAGAAATAAAATAAATTTAAGCCGTCTTTTTTATTTCATATTTTATCCCGTAGAAGTTAGGATTGCAAAAATCTTTCGTACAATTCTAATTTCTTGATGTCAGTTTCAGCTATTTGTTCTTTCAGACGCTATCCTTTGTGTCCCCTTTCTTCCTGTTTTATAAGCCAAAAGTACAAATTTCGAAATATCTCTTCCTACATGAATGATCATCATGAATTTGGTCATTAACTTTAACCGTTTTCTTGGGGAGTAGCATCCTTTTCAAATTTACCCTTAAAAGAACGATTATCTGAAAATCCCTCTTCACCGCATAGGTACATTGACTGACAAATCTATTCGTTAAATTTCATAACTGTAACTTCACCTGTCCGTTTCAATCGAGTATATCACCCTTGTCCCCTTTCATAACCGTTCCCACAAAGTATGATATTTGGAAAGTCCACGATTTATCAAGTGCAAAAAGATTCATTCAGCTCTGATTGAAGAAATTCTGGTTATTAGAATGAGGAAATGTATCCAAAATATACCGAAAATTTATATCCGAATTCCTTTATCCTGCGACCTAAAATTCGTTTATTTTGGGGCTTTAAAATCAAAGCTAAATTCCGTCATATTCAAATTGGCCCAGTTGTTGTACAAATATTGCTATTGCAATAGGAAAATATATTCAAAATTTATTCTTCTTCTTCTGATTTTGGAGTTCATAACAATTTTGTAATTTTTCTTTTCCACCTCCACCCTATCGATGGTTAAAATTTTTTGTCCAACCGATAGCAATTTAAACAGCCTTTTTTTGTGGGCGATGGCATTAGAGTTGTCCAACTTCTTTACTATTTTACCTCCTTAGAAATATGAAGTTTCAGGAATCTAATCTTCTAATTTCATGATTTTAGTAATTTCAATTATTTGTTTTGGACAGTGGCGCTATTTTTGTCCCTTTTATTTCCCATTCTATCTGCTAAAGTAGAAATTACCATAAATACATTTTCATTTTCCTCGTCCAGGCCTGATTGCAGCTGTTTGTTTTGCAGCCATCTGTGGTTGCATTTGTAGGCCATGGCATTAATTTTGTCCCACTGTTGCATTTTAATTTCTTTAAGTTTTTGCTCCAAATCCTAAAAATACAAATGTTAAGAAGATGTCTCTCCAGTTTTATAAATATCCGTTTTATTCTTCCTTTAAAGTTAAAAATTTTGAAAAATATATTTGTATTTTGTACTCCAAAAAAGAGATGTTCGAGTATTTTGGTGATGTCGGCTACTACTGCTTATTGTAGACAATGGTATCATCTTTGCCACATTATTTCCTCTAATACAAATCGAATTTCACAATCTAACCAGTAATGAAATGTAGTGTATGTATGTCCACATGCTGTATAAGTGCGATCGGATTAAGTTAAATGGCATTAGAAAGATAAGATTTCATGCTCAAGAAACTATTCAGACAGTTTTGTAATCGCTTAACTCAGTATTGTTTGAGTGCGCGTCAAAGATGGACGCCAACGACCAACAAATTTATTTGCATTCCATGAATGAGATATGGGAGAGCTTCCCATGTTTAGTATAAAGGATGGACCCCAGCAAAGAGAAAATACGCCGTATTTCACAGTTTTTCTTCGTTAAAATAGAAAACGAAAACCAGACGGGTGAAAATTTGAATAGAAATAATGGTCCTGCTATTATAACAGCCAGTTACGTGCTATTTTAGTTCCGTCTATTTCGTACTGTTTTTAATTTTGATGTTAAAGCTATACTCTGAAAGGCCAACTGTCGAAGATATCGATAGAATAATTGAAATCATTAAGTCCGATCATTATGTTAGCCCAGGTGCTAAATATTGTAAAAAATACCCGTTTGGAACCACTTAAATGAGGCTGGATATAAAAAGATGTTGAATGGCCGAATTAGTGTTAAAAAAAAAAACTTAATAGACCGAATTTCCATCTGCGAATCGTCGCTTGATCCGTTTCTGAGGCGGATGGTGACTGATGATGATCACTTAAGACAACGTTCAGCAAAAATGGGAAGCAATCTTCAGAAACGGAGATTAGGAGAGCACTTGTGACGCCACTCTGACAGATTGATTAAGAAGTCCTTATAGTTAGGACCTGACACTAAGTAATTACCATTTGCCCCTGTATATGGGAAATGATTTTGATGATGAAAATTCTGTCCAAGTTTTCAGTTTTCAAAATGAAAACGTCCAACAATTCATCGAACAAAACGTTACATATTTGACTTAGTCGTATCATTTAAATAAAATTTAAATAAATTCTTTAATAACGTGCAAAAATAATGTTTTTCTTTTACTACACCTTATACATATACGAGGGCGATCCTAAAACTAGCCGACATATTTTTTCAAAGTTTGGGAATAGAAAATAGTCCGAGGAAGCTAAATATGGCAAATGAAATATCACTTTCTTTTTCGCCAAATGCGACCTTCCTCCCATAACCCTAACGCTGCAATAAATTGGCAAAATATTAGCAGTTGTTGGTTTTTTCCTTTCTAAAGATAACCAATAAAAATAATTTCATGCGCATTCTAAAAAATAGTTGCCATGACCTTGCATGCAGTTGGGGCTGTCTTCGCCTTCTTTGGACACTCTTCTTCCATTTTGTTCCACTGCTTTGATTGTTCCTTTGTCTCAGATGTGAAGTGGTGGACCCATACTCTACTGAAATATCTTCACAACGTTGTTTTTGCTCCATTGAAAGCATGCGCGGCACCCATCTTGGGCACAGCTTTCTCATCTTCGAATCTTCGGTAAGTATGCGATGTATAGCACTTTTTGAAATGTCTATACTTTCAGCGATTTTCCGATTTTTCAATTGGTCGACCACTATAGTGTTCGACTTGGCAGCTCGTACGGCTTCGTTTAAATCTTGCTGCCCAATATTTAACAGTCGTAAACGAAGCAGCAGACTCCCCAAGAAACCTGAGAACTTTTCAAAGGAAGTATGGGATTACATAACGGAGAACAAGTTCATTGAGATTATTCACTTTTGATGGCTCAAATATAAATGCAACGTCGGGTCTTGATACTTAAAACATATGTTTTATAGAATTGCCAATTTTCATTAAAACCATTTTTTTTCCAAACTATTGGCGTCATCCCTCCCTCGTATATTGGTAACTGAGTTCAGAGCTTATGATACCGGACATATGACTAAAATACTCAGAAAATAGTTGCTATAATTTTAATGCTTAATTTAGTAGATTATTTTTAATGTCTGTTATTACTTGTTCAGAGATTTTAAAGAAATTCTTTCCTCTTAAATGTACATAATTTCAATCATTCCACTAGCTTAGGTGTCATTATTATATTTTGTCTACTTAAACAGAAGGTAAAGGATACCCACAACCTCCAGTGGCTAAATTGAAATAATAACTCATATTTTGAAATCATCTAAAAGCGGTGGATTAAATTCTGCCATATTTCGGGCATAAATCAGTGTAGATGAAACAGCTTAAGTCGATTTACAGTAAGCAGTATTCAAGTGGCAAATGGCTGCAGTAGTAGTTAATGTTGCAGTATTTATTTTTTACAGTCATGCAATTAATTTATCTTTCATTTTCGTGAACTTTTATGCAGACATTGGACCTGTTGTTATTACTCTGGTGTTTCCCTGACGTTGTCTAAGTGTTCTCTATCCAAATGCTATAAGCATGACAGCCGGAAAGAGGGAGAGAGAGTGCAAGCAAACAGACAGTCAGACAGTTTCATGGAAAAACGTAATACATAAAACCTCAATATGTAAGAATAAAAACTGCATCATCTACGCCATACACTCTACCAGTTTACAGTAGCATCCTTAAGAAATACAGCTCCTTGTGAGTGGTGGGAATACAGCAAAAACCCCTTTTTGCAGTCATAAAGTAGACAAGTAGATGCAACAATTTTGAAAGATTGCCGTTGAACGTTGCGTATGAACTATTCCATACGAAAAATGATTGCTTCGATGTCGATTAAAGTTGATGAGATCTTTAATAAATATATAGGGCGGTTCAATTGAATTTTGTCAGGATCAAAATTTACACAGAATAGTTGTTTTGCATGATTATAAAAAGTACTCCATAAAATTGAATTTATATTTTTTTGACTGCAAATAAATGTTCCATTATTTAATATAAATGTAAATTAGATAACATAAAAAAGTTTATTATTGTAAGCCTCGTGAGTGAGGGTAAATAAATAAAATATCGCAATGGTAGATGGAAGGAAGTTAAAATTATAAAAAAAAACTGATCACTTTTCATAAACTTGAAATCTCTTCGGAAAACTTGTGACAGCATTGTGATCTCCAAACCCGATAAATTTTTCCAATGATGTACAGAGTCGGTATAATGGAATTACTGTATTCATAACTTTTTGTTTGGGATATCTCAAAAAACATAACATCTGGGGATACCGAGTACAAGTTTTATACTCCCCTGGCATGACTTGTTTAGAGTTGAGTATAATTTTATAACACTATCAGAATAATATGTTCCTGGAGATTGGCAATTTTCAAAAATCAAAGTCAAAAAATTTGGAAATCTAAACGGATTTTGCTCAACAACAAATATGCATAACATATTGCTTGACCTCAAAGACAGCTAGACATCATTCATTTCAATACGAACATTTATGCTACAAAGCAATGATTTTATATTAAACTATTAAAAATATTCCTGGTTATCAATTTTTCGGTTTCAAAAAAAAAGAATATTAATAAATAAATAAATAAATAAATGAATAAAACACAGATAAAGCTATGATCTCGATGAAATTCGTATTTCATTATAATGCTTGGGCCGCAGCATCAACTATGAAATATAACGTCATTTAAATGACCGCCTCTGGATTCGTTACAGCAGGGGTTTCTTCTCAGGTAGTTTTTGACCACTCTTTTCCACATTTCGGGTAGTATCTCGGCGATAATTTGATAAATGTTGGTTTTTCACATGTTCCATTGTCCGCGTAAACACTATCTTTGACGTAGGCCTGCAAAAATAGGTGTATTGGTGTTGAATCGCATGATCTTGATTACTAATTGACATCGCCAAAATTTGAAATTACGTTTTCTGGAAACTCGAAGCCAAATAGGTCATGTTGTGTGGCTCGTGGTACCGTCTTGCTAAAACCACATATCGTCCAGTTCATAATCTTTAATTGCAGGCCAAAAAGAAGTCGGTTATCATACGGCCATTGCGCTCTGAATTGGAATTCCAATTATCCGCCACACTTTCACTAATAGAAACAATATTTTCCGCACGGCGTACATTGTGATAATGCACAGGCCTGACCACATTTGTAACGCTTCCAGTCTCCTCAATTTTCTTTATAATTTTACCAATTTCTTGCTACTGTGATGACCATAATCATCCCGTAATACACAAAAAGTGCTCACGTTTGAATCGGCATTTTTGTCTTGAAAGTTGTAATTATTTTTACCCATTCTTCGGCTGTTAAACGATATATTCGTAAGTGGCAAACCTTTTACTAAACAAAAAAACATGGATAACCCTTTATGATACGTTTACAACAGTTATAATTTTTATTGAAAAATTTCTTTCTTTAAGAATTATTTGTGGTTTTTATTATACCTCTTAGAAATATCAACTATTTTTTAATTATGTATTTCCTGTTCTTTAATAATAGCCGGTTAAAACTTTTGAAACAAAAATCAGTTGATGAGTTTTTCAAATTCAAAACGAAAATAAAAATCACTCTGCGACTTTCACTTTTTTTAATGAAACATAAAAATCAGTTAACGACTTTTAATTCTCGTGACTATAAATAAAAGTCTTTTTGCTTAGTAATCCTGCACAACGATCTAAGTTTATTCCACGAATTAACTACGGTAGTATCATAATTAACTAAAGAGGCAGAAAAAAGTGATTCTTTAGCATGACAACTCAGCCTCACGTAGCCAAGCAGGTTAAAACCCGCCTTATAGTCCAGTTCGCTTGTTCCGTTTGATGGCACACGGTTTGGTTGACCAGCAGTTTCATTCATATGACGATATCAAGGAATGGCTAGATTCGTGTATAGCCTCAAGAGATGAAGAGTTTTACCGTGACGGAATTCGAGCTTTGCCAGGAAGATGGGAAAAAGTAGTTGCTACCGATTGGCATTACTTTCAGGAATCATTTTTAAACATTTCTTCACAATAAAATTGCATTTTTATGGAAAAAAAAACAACGAGAACTTAGTTGCGCAGAAATATAAATAAAACATATATAATATAACTAGCCGACCCGGCAAACGTTGCTTTGCCTTCAAATTTTATTTTTATTGGAAATATTTCATGCCAATCGGTCTATTATAATAAGAAAGGTCACCATGCACTTGAACACGCTGTTGTTCGCGTGTTCTAAATGTGTCGATGACTCGTTGACGGCTCAGTCTTTGTCTCAATGTATTAGCTCGAACGCGTTCATTGCGATGATCTTGACTTTCATTAGCACGTGTGATTGCAGTCGAATTTATTACATTTCCATTGTCAGTCAATTGATCTTGTACCGATGTATTTAACCGACGGTTGTGCTGTAATTGTGAGTTTGAAGTCCGTCGACCAATATTTCCTCCTCGTCCACAAAGACGTGGCATTGTTGTAGATACGTATCTTATATGTGAATGTTATACACTTAATATTCACTGAAAATAAGACTCCAAAAATATGTAAAGAAACAGTACAAACAAATTTAAATGTGAAAATAACCAAACGCATCTAATGCAATACATTCAAATTAAAATACTTACGTGAAGCCGTAGTTGTGGCTTGATTCAAATTTGTGTTGTTTAAAATGACACCGCACTCGTTGTGTTCCAATTCGAAGTAAAACAAACCACTTTTGTTAAACGTTAATTTTGTTTCAGAAAATGACTCAACGCATTAAAATAATATTCACTGAAAATGATTTATTCAAATCGGTCCAGCCGTTTAGTATGAGTTCAGCGATATACACACGTACAGTAGAATTATATACATAAAGAAGCTTATTATGGGAGGTACCACGCCTATATTTGCAGAAGAACTTAAAATATGTTCACTCAACCGAAATACAAAATTCTGTTTAAATACCGTTAGCAGGAACAGAAATAATTGCTTTTTAATTTGTGGTTTGTATAGGAGGTACCACGCCCCATTGTCCAATCCCGCCCATATTTGCAGTAGCACTTAAGATATGTACACCAAACCTACGCACCAAAGTTTGTTCAAATACCGTAAGCAGGAGCAGAAATAATTGATTTTTAATTTTTTGTTTGTATGGGAGGTACCACGCCCGTTTGTCCAATTGGACCGAATTGTAAATCTAAACCATCCCGGGTACCACACAGACGCACATACAAAAATTTATGCAAAGCGGTCCAGCCGTTTAGGAGGAGTTCAGTGACAACGCCCGTACAGTAGAATTATATATATAAAGATGGTATATAACTAATTAGCAGTCTTTTTTAATTAAAGCTGATGATATCGATTGATTCTTCTTTGGCATAAAGTTAGAATATAGAATATATAGAACATTCTGATCAAATCAAAGAGCTTAGTTCGAAATTCAAATTAAAAAAAAAAATGAATTCGAATTTAACGTTAACATTTTATTTTATGAAAAAATTGTTTAAAATTTCTCTCACAGCTATCACAATACTCACAATAACATTTAAAAATACACTGCAAGGTACAAGGTATTCACTGTCTTCCACCTTCTACGGATAATTATGCTGCACATTTGTTACATCTCCGATCGCTTGCATTTATGATTTCTGACGAGTGGAATAAAAGCAAACAAAACCCAGTTATATCTTGTTGCCATTTTAAAGCATTTGCACCAAATCTACTTCAAAACAGCACAACAGCCCCCGCAATAAGAAACTACAATTGAAAACGAGTATAGGGAAAATTTTTCACATTTCTAAAAACAATCACTGAATGAGCACTAAACGAGCAAATAAAGATTCCTAAACGAAGTCGGATTTACTCAATTCACAGTCAAACTGGCATTAATGATATCCATGTGGATTTTTGTCAGTATCTTGAATGGTGATTTGTAGCGCATGTTTGTGTGTGTATGTGAGCGTATATATGTAGTATTCATATGTGCGTGGAAGTGCGCGTGAATCATAGCATGTGAGGGCAAAAGGAAAAACTTTGGGTTGGATTGTGCTGGTAATTGAACTAAGTATAATAGGAGGCAAGTCCTGTAAATTTTGGGCCATGTGAATAACTTGAAATTTCCTGCACAGCATACCAGTAATTATATTATGATGACAAAATTGACATATTTTAGCTTAAGATGTTGAACTTTCACATATCGGCCGCTTCTAAATATTCAGCTTGTTTGTTGCAAGATGACTTTCGATTTTTCTCTTAGATTTTCCTCTCAGAAAAAAATTTATTTCGATTATCAGTATGAAAACAGTTAACGAAAAGTTTAATGGGTGAAAATTAAGATAAAATGATTTAATTTTTCACAAAAAAAATCGACTCGCTAGTTTTGATATCCCTGGACAGAATTTACAAAAATGCCTTATTAGAGTGGCCATCTATGTGTAAATTAAAAAAGAAAAAAAAACGTCTGACGACATCTGAAATTCTATAAGTTCATTTGTTTTTGTTTGGATTAATGTTTTAATAGCTCTGCTTACGCGAATAAGTGGTGTGTGCTTTACTGAACCACCCACGTACAACTGCCTAACATGCTTTTCTTTTGATCTCGCTATTGTCATTCCCTTTTTGTTAAGCTCTCTCTTTCTCTTTTTGCTATCCCCGTACATGCCTTTAGCCCGTTTAGCTCATGTGAAAGTCTAGAGCATAAGGTACGTAAGTATACTCGCATTAGAATCCCGATTTACAATTTACTTTGCAAATAAATATACGTCTTATAACATCTATATTAAAATCTAATTATTATTGACCCACAACAGTTCTACTTTTGCTTCTACCGTGTAATGGAAAAAGTACCATTCAAAATCATCAATGGCTTGATAAGTTTTCTCTTTTCAAAAGCAACGATATTTCGATTATTTCCTGATTTAAAAAGAGAGCTTACGGGCACCGATAACAGCTGACGTCAAATAAAAATAGTTCTTCAATAGTTCTTCAAAAAAAAAAAAAAAAAAAAAATTCAAGCATTTTTATAGTTAATCTAAAAGTGCAGTTGCAAAATCATGAAGATATTAAAATGCATCGTATTCGCTATTTTACAAGAACATTTGGGAAAGAGTAAAATATTTTTCAAATCGCTAATGCGTTTGCTAACAATGGAGTAAAAACATCAATATCATTATCAGCGCTAATTGAAGTCTTTTATTCATAATAAGAAGAATTTTTTTATATCGTACATACCAATGAAAAAAAAATTAGGTCCACCATTACACTCCTCAATCGAAGAGTGCTGAAAGTAGCGCAAAGCAACAAAACAGGCGAAAGTCGACATCCGTATTTTAAAATGCGCAAGACATTCTATTCAGCAATTATCTTGACATAGAAATAACTTTGAATAGCTAGAATACGGCGTCCTGTAGATTTTTTGAAGGTAGTTGGAAGCACTTTTTCACATCGCTCCATATGAAGTCCATGTTAGCTAAATAAAAAAGCTATACCATTTGATTAAAAATTGTAATGCATTGAAGAAGATGATTTGGACTCTCATTGAAATTTTTTTCAAAAAAATTTTTCAATACCTCTGAGTCATGTCCATCTGCAGTTCCTCAAGTCGGGATTCATGATTAAAACTGAGCAAATTTGCCACATACTTTCTAGTGTTTCCATACAAAATGACAGATTTAAAAAAATTAACTATATACTATTAATTTGGAATTAGTGCTCTGGATATGCAATTTGATAAACAGTAAAAATCTTGTAATATTTTCGTCGATTGACGTATCCCATCTAGCGTCCCCCAAATAGATGGCTTTAAACCCACAAAATATTATTTATATCCTTTAAAACTTGGTTATATTCTAATGTAAGACTGAAACTGAATGAGCTGACCGGATCTGTCCTAGTACTTTCAATATAAAATTGCGGATTTATTAAGGTTAAAGTTGTTTTTTCCATAATTCAGTATCTGAAGTTTATAGGTTAGGGCATAGATAAAAATTTTACTCTTGTTACTCTCGTCTTGTTAATTATGAAAAAAAAAACAATAGTTTAGAGCTTGAAAGCTTTTGTGTGGAGAAGTATCATGTTGAACGTAATGCTGAATGACTAAAGAATTGGGCTGCCCAACACAATACAAATTTGGACTATCCTAATACTACCTATTACTTGCTTGATGTAGGGATTAGGTGAGATTTAAATTGTATTACCTCACTCGGAGGAACGAAACTATGTATATATCATTTGATACGGCGAAAATCTATTACCCAGAAGAAAGCTTTTAAAGCACAAAGTTCATGAAGCAATTGATCTTCGTCCATCCGTCTGATTGGTAGACAGTATAAATTTTTATCAAAATGTTTAAAGTTCAGATCAATAGTAAATGGATTACATTGACTTGCCCTTTTTGGTACCTGCGAAACAAATTGACTGATTTTCCCCTGTAATTTCTAATTTGTGACCTGCAGTAAGTAAACTAAATTTTCGTTCAAATTTGTTGGCTATATTTGAATAAACTGGTACCTCCCATACAAATGACCAACTTAGTATATTTCTGCCTTGATTCATATCTTCCAATCAGTTACACCTGATTCAGTCAAGTTTGATAAACTTTAATCATTTGGTAATATTGAATCTGAAAAGGAACATTATTACGCCCCCTCTAACACCAGGCATAGCCATTGATCGCTTTGCCGAAATTAAATCTTTCCTGTGTAATGTCTAACTATTAGGCTACGTTAGACTTTTGTTCATTACATTAATTGTCTAGCAAAACCTGCAAAAAATCGACAATGTAGCCCATTGATTACTAGCTTCATGTCAGTCGTCTTAAGAATAGCACCATTCTGGTGTGCATCATACAAGCTGACCGATTTGTTCAAATTTATTTTTTTACTCATAACCTCGCAGACTACAGTAACTTAAATATTCGTCAATTATATTGCATTACAAAACGTGATAAAATTAAAAAAATCAATTGCATGACCATGGCTTTTCTGGCAACAACAATATAAACTACTGCATTTATCTCATACATATTCTGCTTCATATATTTCATTTAATCACACTAAATTCATTATTACTTAAAATAAACGGCCGTTAGTAAGTTTTGTTCTCCAAATGACCCATTTAGCAAAAATCAATGATTTCTCTAAAATTTGTAAGCGCAAAATTATAATTTTGGTTAATTTATAATTTTTGGTTCTTTTAATAGTGACATTCTTCTCAACTTTGCACCAAAGCAAAAGTAAGTTGGAAAAAGGCATCTGTAAATAAATTCATCTTCATCTAAATTTTCTTTGTCAGTTTTTATCGTAACTAATTCAATGTCTTCTCGAACCTGTCAAAACTTTACTACAGCTGAGAACTAAAACTTCACGAACTAGCCATTAACGTTTTGATGTCTTGCGTACAATATATTGATCAAAATTTCTTTTCGGCTATAAATTAGAACTCATAGGCCTTAAACTAGGTCAATATTAATACTTTGTACGGCTAAGGTAATTTTTCCTACCTCTTATTGTATGTGTTGCATAGTGATATCATTGTAAATGCTATACTTCAAATTACGTTAAAATAAAATATTTCGGATTGTTAGGAAAGTATTCACAGACTTAATTATTAACTACAACCACATTGTATTTATTATTTAACCATCTTCATGAAATTGCTACTTGAATTCATTAATTTCATCAATTATTAAACCCTGACTCTTATGGGCAGGAGTTTACTAATGGCATTTCCCTCCTCTTTTGTGTTCTTCCCGACCCCTTATATCACCTACTTTTCACTGCAGTTTATCATGTGGAATATTTTCCATTTTCTTTTTCCGAAAAATATGCGTATGTGCATATTTTTATGTGATGTCTGAGAATCCCAATAAGTGTTCAAGCAAACAATTTAAGCAGAATTTTATGTACTTTCACACAGAGGCTTAAACTCATACACACAACCACACTACTACAAACAACCGATAGCAATGTCAACAATTTAAACATGTATTGTTTGGGTTATGTTCGCATGCTGCGCATAAGAATGCAGCGTCTGCACAGGGTTCCTGGGAGTGGAGTGTATCTTTATTTGCACTTTAGTTTAAAGCTTAAAACTGTGGAAAAGTCAAGAGCTGAAAAAATTTTTCTTTAGAAACCGGGTTGACAGACCGTAGATTTTATTGTTGTATGTGAATGGGGGACGAAAATTGGGGGAATGTGACAAAACTATTCATATAAGCTCGAAAAGTTTTATTTTTCAAATACAAAAATGTGATTTCTTATGCAGATGCATCGATTGTGAGCAAATGTTTTTCACCTCATGAATCCATCTAAAGAACTTTTCCTCAATTGTTCAAATTTGGTTGATACCGTTACTGAAATGAAAGAAATTAACAAATAACTTCACTTCAAGCACCACCACCAACTACCCATTGAATTCTGAGTGAAGGTAAATCACTATTATTAAATTACCAAAATTTTACTCGTCCATAGTTATAACTACATATTTTTGCCAAAGTGATTGTGACTAAATTACAATAACCAATTACTTGTGCTATAATATAGGTATGTAGTATGGTGGTCCAAAAACTGGTAGCATTGAATCGATGTTACGAACTTTTTCGGATCGAAATTAAAACGACAGGAAACACAGCTGTATTACGTCGAAGTCCCTAAATATTTTTGAAATCGACAGATGGTCGATTTTTAATATTCAATATTTATTTGAAGCCGTTGTAGAGATAACTAACACATTAAAGGTTATTCATTTAGTGACTTCAAAACCGCAGGTCTGGGTTTGCCCTTTACTAAAATGGTTAGTGAATGTGTGCCAGATAATTGGAATTTCAATTCAGAGCGCTATGACGTTATGATAACCGACTTTTTTTGGCCTGCAATTGAAGATTATGTACTGGACGATATGTGGTTTCAACAAGACGGTGCCACCAGGCACACAACAAGACCTATTTTGGCCTTATTGAATGAGATGTTTCCAGAAAGTGTAATTTCACATTTTTACGACGCCAATTGCCCACCAAGATCATTTCATCATTCGTCTACGCGGATAATTCCCAAAAGTTGGAGCATTTTAAAACGCACATTCGTCAAGTTATTGCCGAGACACCGCCCAAAATGTGCGAACAGTGGTCGAAAACTACCTCAAAAGGATACACTGCTGCAACCAATCTAGAGGCGGTCATTGAAATGGCATTGTATTTCGTACATAATTGCAAAGTCCAAGCACTATATTGAAATAAAATTTTCATCGAAATCAATGCTTTATGTGTGTTTTATTTGGATTTACTTTTGAAACCGTAAAAAGGATAAGACGGTATTTTAGGTGTCAGTATATGAATTTTCTTTCAGGTAAAGGCAGAATAATTAAACATAATTATAATAATAATTAAGAACAATGAAATTTCACCTTATACTAAGTTTAACAAATTCAGTTACTGAATTAGACTGAGGTCTAACAAAGTTATACATTTTCAGTCACAGATCACGATTTTAGGTAATATTTTCTCTGGTATCGGTAAAAATGTAATCAAATTATCAGTGTGTTTGACATAAAATAAATTATGCGCGTAAAATGTGTTTCTGATTGTAAAATCTTTTCACTTATTTCTGTCTCTTGGGCTCCTCCTTCAATTTGCCATATGATGTTTTGTTAGCGTTTGGTCCCTCCAACGGAGTTTTTATCGATTTCTTTAGAGGTGGTCCAGTCAACCCAACCGCCGAATTTAGATGTGCTTGAACACATCGATGTTGTCATACAGCTCAAGTAAATTATTATATGACACCGATACTATCCTTGCTCATAATCTAGTATTTTGTGTCATACAGCACAGTCGAATATCCAGACTGGCAGAAGTTCTTTTATTAATGGTGGTGTAAAGGTAAATGAGATGAATCCTTCTCTTCATAGCTGTAGCACGCTCCAAACGTAAAGATTCTTTCTTCTTCCAAATGTAAGAGAAGGCTGAAGTAACATCTTGCATATCATATGACTTCCAATGAAGATGCTGCTAATTGCATTTACTGAAACATCCCTTTCTTTTTCCAGAATACGCCGTCGAATGAACATGTGGCCATTTGTCGTTTCACCACGCTGATCAGGTCCACTCAGACTTTACTGTGTAGACTTTAGTCGTTCATAATAATATTCATGTTCATTCATATTTATCATCATATGTTCTTGGGAGTGTATTTTCAAAGCCATGTTTCTGAGGCACAGAATAACATATACTGCAAATGTATCTTAGTTCTGTAGAGTCACCTGCTATAGTTTTATTTTGTAAATTCAAAAATAAATTTAATCGAAATACAAAATGTTTAATATTTGAAACTATTTGAGCTATTTGTTATCATTTAGGTATTGTATAAGAGTTCTGAATTAAAATCACTTCAAAGGCAACACTCATCATGATTTAAGGCGTTAGAAGCTGTACGGAATTTGTTGATTTCACATAGTAAGTTGTCATTAAACAGAGATGTTTTTCCAACAGTTTTGCCAATGTATGGTTGTTGAAAAATTACAATTGCTAACATATGTTTTCAAATGCTTGCATAATATGGACTATTTCACTACTAACTTTTCCCGAAATAATGACAACTTGAAAGTAGCTCTGTGTCGATCTGAAGCAACAAAATAGCGTGCTGAACATTCTGATAGTGGTCAAAACAATGTTTTACCACAACACTTAAAATCACAAATGCTTTAAATTACTATTGAAAAGATATTTATTGCAAAATGTTGAAGAGCTTCTGGTATGGATATGCATATTGAATATTGATTTATATGTAATAAAATGCAACTTTTCATAAATTTATTTGCATTCCATTTTAATAGAAGTAAGTTTATTAAATCAAACTATTTTGATGCATTTATTTTGCCAACTAGCCTCTTTAATGCCATCTGGCACTGAGGCGTAATTTGTATAAAGTTTGTTTGTTATAATAAATATTAAAAACAAAAATATCACACTCAACAGAGCCATATAAGCGATGCGCGAAAGACTGACGCCGCTATACCTGGTATATACACTTTGATCGCCTCTATGTGTTATAATGCACTTGAAATATGTACTTTCATTAAGCTATATCGCACCGACCCTAAATAGGTCTACAGACAGGCCTTCAGCACCCACAGCTTTGGTATCTTTAAGTGGACACACTGCTACTCTACTTAACTGTAACCAAAATTTTCATCACTATCCTTACAGAACAGATGCTCATTACCATAACCATCTCTAAGCTGCTATTAAGTAGTGATTCGAGCCTGGGTTCGTGACTCAGCACACTTGAAACATGCTTTCCAACTATTACCGATTGTTCAATCTGCGGAGACAGCGAAGTTATGTTGTAGACGTCTTTATGTCAGAATCTGATACCATTTCCTACAATGCCTCGCAGAAATCATTGTACTCGTATACTGAATATTCCAGCTGTTACTCTTAGAACATCTTCGCTTCCTGTTTTGGTATTAAAATCTTCAGGGCATCGTTCATACACTTCTTCTTCTTCTTCTCTATCAAAATAAGAGCCAATCTAGATAATACTCGTATTTGAAATCTTCATCTAGGAAATATATTTTACAACTATTGGTTCATTACTTTAATATAAGTTTCGAACAAACCTGTGGATTTATAATCTCCCACATTCAGTCAGCCGTATCTTTGGTTTAAAAAATACGCAAACCTAATTGGCTGATGCAAAATATTTCGCCTTATAATTAAACTAAAAGCGGTTGATTAAAATCTCAAAAACATTACCACAAATCAGTTTTGGTTCATTTAAAAATAAAGAAAATTTAATTTCAAGCCATCCGTTGGACCGTGACCGTAACCAATCGTTACCACATGTCCATTTATTGAATTAAACAATTTTTTGTTGCGTGTTATTTTGTGCTGTGGAAAAAATATTTTATTATAACTTCGTTTGTACGTTTAACAAAATGTGGCGTGCCAATCATCATCATCAACATCAACAACAGCTTTGGATCAAAGGACATCCCCGTGACTTTTGAAATTGAAACTTTAACAAATTCGTTGAAAATGTCGGCACAGTTAGTTGTTGGCAGTGGTTAGTTTTAGCATCAGTTTTATTTTGTTTTTGTTGGTTTTTATCTACGATTGTTAAAAGATCAGGCTAACATAATAAGACTGTACGTTCTTCTATTGGTTTAATTAAGGTTTAGGATAAACTGAATTTTGGAAACTGGAATTTATAGTTATAAAATTTAGTTTTGCTGTGAACAAAGAAATTTCAGAAAATCATTACAAATAGTATACAGGGTTGCCCATATTCGACGGACCCATCTGGCAACGCCATAACTTTTGACAGAGATGTCAGATCGCTTAATGACATACCGCGTTTGAAGCGTCAGTCCAAGCAGATTTTTACCATGGAACAATACACGCCACGCGAGCGCTCTGAAATAGTTGAAATTTACATTCAACAGAAGAAGTCAATTGTGAAAACTCAACGTTCTTTTAAAATATTAAAAAATGTGAGAAGTGCGTCTTCTAAGAACACCATTAAGCGTTTATACGAAAAATTTTCGACTGGTGAGGCTCTTTCTAATCCGAAGAGCCCAAATAAAAGTCGACTAAGGCGATCGGCCGAGAATATCGCTGCCGTACGAGCCAGTGTTGAGAGGTCCCCAAGAACATCCCAAAAACGCCGTTCTCAGCAGTTGGGCATGGCTCGGTCCACTTTACAACGGATTATTCGCGTTGATTTGCATTTGTTCCCGTACAAAATTCAATTGACGCAAAGATTGTTGCCTGCGGACAAGCCTCGTCGATTGGAATGGGCCCAACGAGTCATCGAAATGGCCGATGATGACGAGCAATTTTGGAACAAAATTATCATGTCCGATGAAGCCCATTTCACATTGAATGGGACCGTAAATAAGCAAAATTGCCGTATTTACGCCACTGAAAATCCTCAGGAGATTCAAGAATTGCCTCTTCATGACGAAAAAGTCACAGTTTGGTGCGACGTTAGTGCGAAAACGGTCATTGGGCCGTTTTTCTTCCAAAACGAAAATGGCCATGCTGTTACCATCAACCAGTAGCGTTATCGCGACATGATGACCAATTTTGTGATGCCAATTATTCGTCGAAAGCGTATGAGGCAGTTCTGGTTTCAACAAGACGGCGCTCCGCCGCACACAAGTCGCATAACAATCGATTTTTTGAAGAATTTGTTTCCGGGCCGTTTGATGTCGAAAAGTGGTGATTTGGACTGGCCACCGCGTTCGCCCGATTTGACGCCCGCTGACTTCTTCTTGTGGGGACATTTGAAGTCAAAGGTTTACGTTAACAAGCCAAGGACCGTAGAAGAGCTCAAGGACAACATTCGTGAAGAAATAGCCGCTATTCCGGCCGAAATGTTGGCGAAAACGATGGAAAATGCTGCAAAAAGGGCACAATACGCCATCAACGCCAGAGGCGGCTTTTGAGAGATATCATATTCAAAAATTGATGTAAACAAATCTACTTGGAACAAATTAAATGAATAAGATTGCCAACCGCCAAATTTTTTTTTTCTTTGATTTTTTTTTAAAAAACATGGTTCCGTCGAATATGGGCAACCCCGTATTTTGGCTTAGAAAGTTAAATTAAATTGCTTGGTTTGCTCTTTTTTCTTTTAAAATAATTCTGGTTTTCTAGTAAAATTGTAAATTTCCGTTGCAGTAAGCTTTTATCTAGCAAAGTTGTAACAAAAAAGTCTCTTAAATGTTTTCATAAAAACTACTATGTTTATACACTTACAGCAATCAATGTTTTAGGCACATTGAAAAAATTTTTTGTTTTTTTTTTATAACGAACGATATAAACGTCTTGTATTACCTAATGGGCTCCAACAATCAGACAAAACCTGTCCTGATCCAAATGCCAAGCAATCAGTGTCGAAACTTAAGTCTGACATAGTAAAATTTATAATAAAAATAAATTCATTATTTTTTCAATAAATGACATCAGTAATCTGTATCTCGCCATTAGGCATTAGAAAGATGATATTTCGTACTCAAAATAATACTCAGATAGTTTTGTGATTGCTTAATTCAATGTTGTCTGTTTATGGGCCTGAAACTGTAGCGCAAGTTTAATTTTGTCGATTCCATTCTAGTAACTTTGTTGTCAAAGATGCATAACACTCCGGAAGGCCAATTGCCAAAAATTCGGTAGAATGTTGAAAATCATTGGTTCACGTAAGCACTGTTTCAATCGTACAGGAGGTGACTATTGAGGAAAAACCGGTTGGAACCCCTGAATACCAGAGACATGCTTGACCTATGGATATCACATGATTGTTTTTTTTCGATAACTTTTGTCATTTTAAAGATAACTCCAACATGCCACCCTCATACAAACCCTTTCTGT
The DNA here is from genome assembly GCA_019455685.1 of Philornis downsi. NCBI lineage: Eukaryota > Metazoa > Arthropoda > Insecta > Diptera > Muscidae > Philornis > Philornis downsi. The sequence continues at coordinate 4,465,057 of JAHXMU010000072.1, forward strand.
ACCTATTGGTACAAATATTTAACAAGTTTCACTTGAACTGAATTTTTCACCAGAAAAGTCATTCGTCATAGAAAGAAACAGGTAGCAGCTACTAGATAACCGGACAGGTTATAAAGTGGGTGAATAGGAAATTCCCAACTAACTACACAATTTCTCTCCTCTTGGCTAAAGTTGTCCGCTTCTGGGGGATTGCTCCCTTTTGATGATGCAATTGTTGAGAGTATAGGTCTGAATTAAGAGTTTGGCCATAGGGCTTATGGCTTATTTTTTTTTTTTTTTTTCATTCATTTTCTTTATTGGATCTTTCTTACGAAATTTACAATATGTATTCAAATCTTAATCCTATCTTAAACTAAAGTATCCTGCCATTGCCGGATCTTGTTTTTGGCGAACAGATCTGTTTATCACCGGACCAAGTCTAGCGTGTCCTTTCTTTTTAGCCGTATATGGCCGGGAAAATGCTGAAGGTTTTGAACGAGTGGGTTTGAGTGGGAGGACAACTTCGATACATATGACTTGCTTAATTTTTTCATTTCCTCGGAAATATAAGGAATGTTTAAATCTTTGTGTATGTTATCATTCCTAACATACCATGGGGCACCACAAATTTAACGCAGTATTCTTGACTGTCTTCTCTGCAGCTTATTTATGTTAGAAGCCGATGCCGTTCCC
>JAHXMU010000072.1:4465738-4490651 GCA_019455685.1 Philornis downsi
CCTCCATCTTTCATCCGTATTGGAGACTCCTGTGTTATAGGACGCTGTAGTTGTCTTATGGCCTTGTACAGGCTATAGTTAGTTTTTTGTGTAGCTCCTAGACGAGATAAGTGGCGGGCTTCGGAGATTTCTTTTTTTTCATCCAGAGTTGACCTCAGTTTTGACTTGCACTGGTCGAGACGAGCTTTGAGGTAGGGAGATCTGTGCTTTTGCCATCGTCTTCTCGCTTTCCTTTTCTCTTTGATTAGAGATTCAATATGAGATGAGGAGTCATTTTTTGTTTTAGCATGGACCTTGTGCGGAGTTGCCAAGTTTGCGGCAGTTGTTATTGTGGTAGTGAGTACGTTGATGGCAGACTGAATTTCATCTGGTGTTTTGAGAGAAAAGTTTTGCCACAGATGAGAGCTTATGTACATCTTGTATCTCAACCAATTTGTATGCCTGTTTGGAAAATGGTAAGAGATTTCCGGGTTCAAGGGAATGTTAAATACTGTGAGAATTGTGGGGGAGTGGTCTGATGAGAGGTCAAGGGAAGGAGTAACGATGATGATGATGATGATGATTATGGCTTATGGTAAACAATTCCTTGTCAATGTTTTTCTACTCAGCCTATTTCGGTTGGCAAACCATTGTGTGCGATGTTTAGCTCCTGGGTAATTGAAATATTTTTTACATGGAAGTCGAATTTAATTAATTTCCAATATCCTGACGGCATCTTCGATAATCGGTCTTCCAGAGCGTGATGCAGCTTTGACATCAAAATTACCGAAAAGAAATAGAAGAAACCAAAATTGCGCTTGATTGTTCATTTCCTTGTCTGTGCAATATGGGCACGTCTCCGTTCATTTTATTCTGTGCGTTCCTCTTGCGTTCGATTATCACGGACATTCTGACTAATTATTGCACGACATGTACGACGTCCAAGGTTTTATCGTCTAATAGGTGCCATTATTTAAGCAAGTAACTCTCCGTAAAATGGAATAAAGTCGTTTTTAGCTAATCCTATTCAAAAGAAAATGCCCGCAATCCAATAAGATAACCTCACTTTTTACACGCAAACTTATTTCCTGAAAAAATGATCGAATTGATAAATATTGCACTGAATTTCAATTGAAAAAAATTTTCTTCTTGCCTTCTCCAGGCAATTACGAAAAACTGAAAAAATTTGAGCTAAGTGGGCCCAGCCGTTCTCAATTGATGAATTACTATACATCTTTCACACCATTTTTATACCTATATATAGGTATATAGATTTCATGTAAATGTTGTCCCCGGCTCCGTCTCAAAATTTCCATTCGGATGGTCCAATTTTCCGTCACTTTTTCGAGCATTTCGGCCTGTATTTCACGAATAACGCGTGTTATGTTATCCTGTAAGGTTTCAATAGTGTTCGTCTTATCCACATGGACAAATGACTTGACATAACCCTACAAGAAATAATCAAGACGCGTTAAATCGCAAGATCTTAGGGGCCAACTCACAGGGCAAATCGAGAGATAAGCTGCTCACCAAATTCATCCCTCAACATATCCATCGTTTCACGAGCAGTGCGGAATGCTGCACCATCCTGATGAAACCACATGTCAACTAAGTTCAACTTTGTCAATTGGGGCAAAAAAAAAATTCGTTGTGGTTGAGTAACACATGCCCAATGCCTGAAAACGGCGACGAATTGTTTGTGTCCAGCAAAGTGAATGTGGTGCGAAATTTGATGATAACAGCACGAATTGTTGATTCAGCAGGTCGATTATGACGACCATGAAATGGTCGTATCAAACGATACGCATTTGTCACAGAGCACGAATTTTGATAATAATTTGCATTTGTTGCTCGTTTGTTAGTCTTTCCTTGATGAAATGGCAGAGTACACTGTACACTTTTCACTCTGACAGATGACGTTTCGACGCCTTTACCAACCAGTGCTGCCAACCTGAAAAACTTAAATCTTAAAAAATCACCCTATATGTACGAAGCAGTTCCAAAACTAGCTGACCCAACAACGAATACAAAGAAGTGTTGGGAAACATTTTCTTTATTTTTCCACATAATCCCCTTTTAGCTCGATATACTTTTACCAGCAATATTCAATTGATTCTATACCCTGTTTATAGCAATAATTGTCAAATTCCTTAAAATATCCGTCAACTGCAGACTCCACCTCCACTTCTTCATTGTTGGCAAACCTTTCATCACAGGGTATTCTTTTCAAGCTTGGAAATAGAAAATAGTCAGAGGGAGCTAAATCCGATTTTGACCATCGCAATAGTGGATGTGTGAATTGGAGCATTGTCTTGATGAAACAACACTTTTGCCTTTGATGGCTTTTTTTCTGAAGAAAATCAATGGGAATGATTCCACGCATATCCCAAAGAACATATCCCAATCCAGTCCTTTGGTGAAGTGGTAAACCCATGTCCCCATGTCTCATCTATGGCTGTAAATCGATGCAAAATTTCGGCTTTATTGCGGTGAAACATCGCCAAACACACTACTGAAACATCTTCACGAAGCTGTTTTTACTTTAATGAAAGCAAGTACGACAACCGTCTTGCGCACAGCTTTCTTATTTTCAAATCTTCGGTCATTATACGATGTATATATTTCAGCTAGGATACCCACCTTCAGCCGACGATCATCCAATACAATTTTTTGGATTTTCTTAACCTGGCGTGGACACCTCAATTGGTCAACCACTACGGTGTTCGTCTTGATAGCTTGTACGTCCTCGTTTAAACTCTTCTACCCAATATTTTGCAGTAGTAAACGAAGAAGCAGACCTACCCCGGAGTAAACTCTCGCTCGGCTTTATTGTTGGTTGGACTGAGACCTTTCCAATGGAAATGTTGAGTTACATATCGGCGACCAATTTTTTCCATGTTTACAAATAAAATAAAAATAAAATCAAATCAATTAAATCAATCAAATAAAAATAATAAATATAAAATATATGTTATATAAGGTGGTCTCATCTTGCCAAAATTTATTTTTCAAACTACTAGCACCATCTACACGTCAGTTCGGCTAGTTTTGGGAATGCCCTCGTATGTAGTTTCCTCAAAATATTTTTACGATTTTATACAAAATATTGTTATTTGTATAAAATAATCTGTCTGGCAAAATCAGGTTTATGCTGTTTTATTGTTTAGACGTAGCGCTTGTCATCTTATTTAAAATTCTCAGGTAGGTAGTGAAGCTGTTTGAGGAATACATGGGCCGTATAGATAAAATTTCCACCGAGGGACTGTAATTTTAAACGCAACATTTTCGTTTAAAGCAATTTATTTGGGACTAAAATAAACATTTCAAGCAAACAAAATTAAAGTTCCCACCATTGCATTCCAACATAATGTTAATTTGAAATATCAGTCTACGGTCTGATTAGTACCGATTAATACTTTCCTCTTATGCATGGTGTATGTGTGTGTGTGTGCGTGTGTGAAAATTTCCACCATAATATTTAACGAAATTTATAATTCTTAAAATCCTTCGATAAATTCCATTTTTAGACAAATAAATATTTGATAAACATTTTTCATCATAAATATTTCCGCATTCAAAATTCAATCCGGTAAACTTTATTTTTTTTTCTATTTATATGTAATATAAGCAAATGTTGTTTATACCGGAAATTACGTTTCACAACCTCTATCCCCTTTATATATAGCAAACAATTTTGCAATCCTAAACAAATCGATTATTTATGTGTATTAACAGACTGCGCTGAGCACAAAACAAATTCGCAATGTCACGCTGCGAGCACTGCGAGACTCCAGATGGCTACAATCATCGTTTGTCGATGGATTCAATAGTTCAGTGTTCATTCAAAGAAATGTAAAGTGTAGGAGATGCAAAAAAAAAAAAAAAAAAAAAAAAACTAAAAACCTAAGCGCACCCTTCATTTCTTTTACATGCTTTGGGGAAGTTGCTGGGAAAATCTTGGTTTCTTTGAATGTCAAGCAATAAGACTTAGTGAGCATTTAGTGTGTATTTTTCATCTTGCTCAACGCCTCCGGTATCATTTATGCCTTTGATATCTGTGCTGGATATCATTCTTCTATGCAAATGCTCTGCAGATATTTGTGTTAAGGCACATCACGTGTGCATGTGTATGTGAACTAGTATGGAGTTAAATTCCGGTAGGCCTTTGCTTCGTTTGATTCATCAATGTGAGAGCTCAGTAACTGCACAAAGTAAGCAGATTAGGAAGAATGATTGGAAGTAATGCAGTTACGTTCAATTGTTTGGCAGTGCAAGAATTTCGGCATCGTAACTCAGTTATACTACAGTAAAATGAGCTCTCAAACACAACATGCACTATTGATTTGTGGCCAAATTCACAGCACAGCTGTAAATAGTAATACGAATTTTGTTCGCATTCATAAAATTTTACCATCAATAGGGTAGTAGTATCACATTATATATAGATAAATAGTATTATGGGGTCATTATTTTTACAGAAGGATTTAAAGTGAACTGCTGAGTGCTCCCTAATTAACAGCAATACTGTGACGCAATTAGCAGTATTTTCACCAAATTAAAATTAATGTTTGAATATTTGGATTTGGAGATTGTAATCGAATAATTCAAGTAAAAGAATGTAAGTTTTTCTTAATGATTTCTTCCGGTTTGAGGATCTTATAACAACACGTTGATCCAACCATATACGCCGTAGAAGTTTTTTCCTTGAACATTCGGCTTGCCTGTCGATATTGAAGTGGGGTCACATGGTTTTCGTGATTTACTCATTCTTGGGCTTTCGTAGCTTTGACAATTTGATACATAAAATCCAATCACCTATACCTGGCAAGCAACATTTCGCGATATTTCTAGGCATAAGTTCATTTGGAAGACAATGCCCTTCCTTTTTAATCACTCCCGGTGATTTAAAACGACGTGAAATTGCTACTGCTAATGTAACTGCAATTTCCTCGTTAAGTTGACACGAATCTTCCTTCAATAATGATCTCAAGTCCATGCTTTTAAATTCGGTCTTCCACTTCCTTCCTCGTATTCGACATCAAGCTCACCGTTTTTAAACTTTTGAAGCCATTCACGAAAACATCTTCTATGCTCCTACAAACAATAGATGCGCCTCAGTTGCAGGTTTCTTCAAATTAAAGAAGTAAATCAAAAGTTCCCGGTGCGACAATTGTTTGGCATAAAAGTCGACATTTTCGCACCTAAGTTCCCGCTTTTTGCCAATAGATGGCACCTAATCGATTCTGCCACAACCTAAACGTCATGAGCCAAGTTTAGGTATATGCTAAACATTCCTCCTCGGCACAATAGTGATTTTCTTTTGACGTCATATTCTTATGTATGATTTTGTGCCAAGTGATCGATATATGCGGGAAGTATTGATTTTTTTTCTTCCAATCGAAGAAAACGGCGACTAAAGCTCATAGAGAGATTCAAGACGTTCGCGTTTGTCGAGATTGGTTCCGTCACTCTAAAGACGGCGATTTTGATATTGACGACCGTTCGCCTGAAGTAAAACAAAAACCTTCAAATACACTAAATTGACGATATTGCTTGACGGGGATCAGTGTCAAATGCAGGTGGAGCTTGCTTCAATATTAAGAGTTACAACGCAAAAGACATTTTCAAGCGATTGCATGCGTTGAGAATGATTTAAAATTCAGTTTCTTATGAATTGGGGTTTCTTCGTCATATTGTAACGGATAATGAAAATTGGATTCATTTAAGCATTTCAAAGAAAAAATAATTATGGGGGCTGCCCGGTCACGCTTCTACGACGTCGCCTCGGTAGAATATTTACTCTGCGAAGTTCCCCTCTATATTTGGTGGGACTACTTCGGTGTTATTTATTACGTTCTGTTGATACTAAGTGAAACTATCACTGGGAGTCGGTATCGACTTCAATTAATGCGGTTAAGCCGAGCTCTGCGCGAGAAATGCCCACGATACGCGGAGAGGCACGATAGAGTGATTTTTTATCATGACAACGCTCGGACTCATGTGCCCAAACCCATTGAAACTTACGTGGAAACGCTGGAATGGGAAGCCTTACCCCATCCGCCATATTCTTTAAATATTGTGCCGTCCGATTATCACTTGTTCCGTTCGATGGCACACGGTTCGGCTGACAAGCAGTTCCACTCATATGACGACGTCAAGGAATTGCTAGATTCGTGGATAACTTCAAATGAAGAATAATTTTACTGTGAAAGAATTCGAGTTTTGCCAAAAATATGAGGAAAAGTAGTGGCTAGCGATGGCCAATACTTTCAGTGAGTCATTTGTAAACATATTTTCTTCATGAAGTAGATTTTTTGTAAAAACAAAAAACAGCGAGAACTTAGTTGCACACCTAATATCTTGTTACATCTCAATATCCTTGCGTTACTTTCCATAATTTCAAATGGTTGTGTGTATAATGTATACGAGTACACATGTTGAGATTGTTCCTAAGAAATCTATAAACATTTTTGTAGGAAAATTGTCATTCGTATCTTGGAGGAAATTTTCTCGCGATCTCAAAGACTCCGTGCGTTGACGTTATCTTTAATTTTTTATAATTTTGAATTATACGCATACCGTACATAGTACACATATATATAAGTATAAAAGTATGAATCGTTTGCAAACTGTAGAATTTTTTTCAAAAGATGTCTTATGTTTAATGTGCTTTGATTCCATAAAAGTCCAAATCTATTCATTAGCATGTTGAAATGTGCTTTTTGGGGAATTCAGAAAATTTGTCTTCTTTTAATATCCAAGCAAATATTGAGTTCCCAAATAGTTCCTTCTTCTTAGTTTTCTATTCTTCTTCCTTAGTTTTCTATTTTAGAAATTTCAAGAACTTTGTCTTCTTTTAATGTCCGTAATGCCTTTTTTCTAATCATTTAGTGAATAATTTTGTTTCAGTATCTTATACCAAGAATTTAAATGAATGCGTGGGCTAGATGTTGTGAACCATCCTGACATCCTAATTTGCCCGTATCAGCTAGAGACTAATTTTAAATTGCCTTTATGTTCTAGTCGCAGAACGCTTGGAAAAGTAAAACAAAATTAAGCATACGCTGAGAACAGAAAAAGCGTTTATGCTTTGACATTGTTTTGTTTTTTTGTTTTCTTTTTTTTTTTTAAGAAAATCAATTTTTTATGCTTCTCCGAATATGTTTTAATTTCTTTTACGTAGCTAAGAAAAAAATTAAACATTTTGTATCCTTAAACCATTACTATGATATTCAGATATTTTTTGCCTTTGTTTACCTTTGTAATTTTGCTTCCTATGCAGTAAAAGAAAAACATAAATTTGTTTTCTTCATCCCTTGAGTTGAAGGGACAAATTGAAAAGCACGTAACAGATGTTTTCCAAACTGAATTAAATTGCATATAGAAGATGTTTAAAGAAGCGCCTGGTTTTGTTTGTCTTCGTTACAAAATTTTAGTCAGTTAGCATTTTATGAAATACACAATAAAATCTTTGAACAGCAAAAAATAATCTTTTATTATAGCTTTCATATACAGAAACGGAAAAGTGAGATATGATAAAGGGGGAAAACCCCCTGTATGCATCTAGTGGTATGAGTGATATGACCTAGTATGCGAAATTGCAAACACTGTCACATTGTTACAATCTGCACTATTACAGGTCTAATTAAGATTATGAGGGATGAGATGGACAAGTTCTGTTTTTGATATTTTTCAAAAGGTTTTCTATCCGCTTGTTATTTTTAATGCTAAGACAAGTAATTAATATCACATATCACAATGTATTGGGTTGTTCGGAAATTCGTTAGTTCACCATACGTTACTTCCCATGGCATAGAGTTCCTTCAAATATATCATAACTTCCTCCCACAGTTTTGCTAAACTGTTTATTATTGTTTACTTGTATTCTCGTTTTGGTCGTGAGTGGTTATAGCGTTTTAAAAAAAGTTATAAAAAGTGGAAAACAAATGATCGAAAAAGAACATTTTAGACACATTATGCTGTATTATTTCCGAAAAGGAAAAAAGGCTGCTGAATCCAGCCGAAAAATAAAGTCTGTCCATAAAGAAAACGGACCAAATGAAATAACTTGCCAGAATGGTTTAAAAGGGTGACTTCTCCGCAACGGACGCTAGCCAAAAGAAGAAATTATTTTCTAGGAGATGAGAGATTTAATTATTGTTAATTCCCGTGCAATAATTAGGAAAATAACTGACATTATCAGCTGCCATCAACTGCCCATCAGAAACTGTCAGAGCTTGGGTCCGACTGTCGTTTACATATTTCGCAATCTGAGCAACCACTTGAAGGATTTGAATTTCCATAACGACGAGGAAGTGAAAAATCAAATTGAAGGCTTTTTTCAGAAAACCTACGCGAGTTTTATGAGAGTAGAATTAAAAAGCTCTCAGGGAGGTGGAAGAAGTTGTTGAAAAGGAGAGAAATTAAATAATTGTTTCCTTGCATACTCATTTGTAAATACATAAATTTCTTTTACAAACCGAACGAACTTTCCGAACCATCTGATATTTGGTATCATTCAACACTTGACACGTCTGAATCCCAAAATATGTTTCAAAATGTAGTTGACTAATGCTAACATTATCAGCAAATTTCCTAATTGTAGATCGAGGGTTTTTATGAGCTAAATGTCGAATTTATTACACGTGACTTTACGATGGTTGCACGCCGTGCTGTTCGTCTTCAACTTATTCTCGGCCTTCTTAAATTATTGATGCCACTTGTAAACAATTCATTCTGGCAAAGTCCGTTCACAGAATGCTTTCTGCAATAGAAAATCCATTTTGCAAACAAAATTTAATGTGACTTCATTGCTCAACACGATTGCACATTTTCATTAAGCGCTTTGTTGTCACAATGATTGATAATGTGCAGAAGTGCCTGCACCAAATTACTTATGAGGTTGGAAAACTATTGGAAATTACAAATGTTTTGAAATATTTTATTGGACTAATAATAGACAGTTGTCTCACCAATCGATAATAGCAGTCGCCAATCGCAGTGTACTACAAAAAAAAGTGATGCAAAGGCGCAAATGTACAGGTAACATTTGGAAGAAATTAGGGACGTCGTCATAGATGCAACTACTGAACAGAACGAAATGGAAAACAGCAGCCCTACAAAAAATAACTTAAGAACATCATACAACCATCATGCAACCCTCCCAATCTAAATGAAATATAAGAGCCGATCGGGAAACTAAGAAGTAATTAGGTAGCAGACGAAAATGGAATACCAGCTGAAACTCTACGGGTTGGCATTGAAACCACAGCTGAATTTCTACATTTACGTTTTGGTGCCAATTGGCCACCGAGATCATGCGAATTGATGTCGTTAGATTTTTTTTTTTTGTGGGGCTACATCAAAAACCGTGTTTACGCGGATTCTCAAACTTTGGAGTATTTGAAAACTAACATTCGCCAAGTTATCACCGAGATACCGTTCTAGACGGTCGAAAACTTTATCTAAAAGCCGCAAGTAATCTGGAGGCGGTCATTTAAATGGCAGTGTATTTCGTACATAATGGCAAGACCTAAGTAAAGTTTCATCGAAATCATAGGCTATTGCAAAAAAATCGCTCATGATAATGGTCCTGTGAGACGGTGCTTTATTATTATGCAGCATTTATTAGGTTTCTTTCCACAAATCTGTCTTTTTTCGACAAATTTGCTACTTTAAATGCTGCACAGTACCCAGCTAATAGTCTTCATTTGCTATCCGACCTTCTGCCATGAAGTCCAAGTGCACAGCACACCGGCAATGAAAGAAAACGGTCAATATTTCCGTAATTATAATCGGCTTTGACTTGTTATTTTCAGTTTCGGCTCATTGAGAAGGCACCATTCTGAAGCTTTTTTACTGATTTCCATGTAAATCCATTAGGACTCGTTAACTCATTTTAGTGTACATCTTTGGCGAACTTTACGCCCGCCAATGAGTTTATAAACTGAAGTCAATTATTTCGGACTTAGTTAGACGTCAAATCGTTCCTTGCCCAAATAATCGTATAAAATGATAAAAGTTGATTCGTGAGACTCTGAAAATTCAACTGCAATATCTTTAACTTTAAATGACGATTTTCAATTACAATTTTCTTTCCTTTATAGACGTTAACTCCAACTGAGGACTTCGGCGGCTAACCAGAGCGAGGCAATTTTCCACCACACCTCGAGCGTTTTTAAATACACTGTGTGCTGCTCATACGAGTACGCTTGAGTTTTTGAAAAAGTTGATTCTGTAACATATTCAGCGATTCGGCACATTACTTCTCGTTTACAATACAAAACATTTTAACTGTTTTTAAAAATCGCAAAACACGCTTGAGATTATCTGACAGAAGCTATCGCTCTAAGCAACATAAATAGCTGATGGCGTGAATATAAAAAAACCTGGCACATCGGTCCGCTATAGTACTTAGCGACAAAAAGAAACCAACTACTTTGATGCTATCCAAACACAAAATCTACCATTTCGACGATTGGGAGATACCCTATAGAACTATAAGAATTGTCATTCTTGATTTCTAGTTATTAAAATAAAATACATTATACATACATTACACTAAAATACATCAATTCATTGCACTCGCACTTCTTCGACAGACTAATGTTTCATGCATGCTATTCTCAAAAAAAAAGAAAAAAAAATGAAAATACTGTGTTTGAAATAAAATGATTAAATAATATCAGTTTTTTAAGGCCAACAATGTGCAAAATATTTTTGTTTGCTTTTTGTCCCGTTTAAGGCACAGCAACTGCTACCATATCCACATTTGCATATTTTCCTAAATTCTCATATATCCGCAACGATATTAAAGCCGGAACTAAATCCAGTCACTGCAACGCACAACGTTCAACAAACTGACCGCAGGTAAATACAAACAAACTAAGCCTGTTGTATGCGGCGTAAGATTATAATGTCGGATACACGAGTAAGAATATGTGATATTTGCTTATGTGTGCGGAAAGCAATTAACTTTAGCTTAACATACGAAATTTATTCCAGCTGGCAAGAAAACCTACACATCCAATCTTATGTACATCAAGCAAATTTGGCTACCTAAGGTATACAGTGGTGTTCAGAATATTAGCAGCCGAAATTAATTTATTGGCTTACCGGTAACATTCGTATATATAGGTATACATGTTTCTGGAACATAAATTTTGTTTTGGTTTATTAAACTCAATATAAAGACTAAAGATAAGAAACAAATATTTCCATTGTCTTAACTGAATGATCTAACGTTCTGTTAGATCTGTTGACATAAAATTGAATATTTGTGCGCTTGTATATTTGAGACTTTGTTCTGACTGTAATGAAATTTTCACAGTATATTTATGACATCCTGAAAAGAATCATAAGCTAATATTAGGTTTTGATTGGACAAAGGGGAGTAGCACCGTCCATATAAATAACAATTTTGGACGGCTATATCTAATAAACTATTAGAGGTATACAGAAGAGATTTTGTACGTATGCTACTGTCACAAAAGTAAAAATCTCGTTTTCCATTTTTTGATTTCAAATGCAAAGTTAAATAAAATACACATAAGGCTGTGATTTCCTTGAAACTTTTATTTCATTATAATGCTGGGATCTCGCCATTATGTACGAAATACAATGTCATTTAAATGACCGCTTCTGGATTGGTTGCAGCAGTGGATGCTATTAGGGTAGTTTTTGATCACTTTCTTGCAAACATTAAGACATTAAACATTCCTTGTAAACATTATTCATAATTCTTTAACGTAGCCCCACAAAAAAAAATTCTAATGTCGCCAAATCGCGTGATCTTCGTGGCTAATTGAGGTCACCAAAACGTGAAATCACGCTTTCTGGAAACTTCTTATGCAAAAGAACCAAAATCGGTCATGTTATGTGGCACGTGGCACCGCTTTCCTGAAACCACATATCCTCCAGTTAACAATTTCCAAAAAAATGTTTACAAAAAAAGTCGGTTATCACACGCCATAGCGTTGTAAATTGAAATTCATATTATCTGCTAAACTTTCACAGAGTCGATATTTTCTGTGGTGCACAGCCCTGGCTACATTTGTAACGCTTCTAGTTACATCAAATTTCTTTGTAATCTTAACAATTTCTTGCACAGCCGATCGATTATGACGACTGTAATCAAAACGTAATGGACGAAAAGTGCCCACGTTCGAATTACAACTTTAGTAGCAAATTTTAGCTATTTATCCGCGTTCTTTGGGAGTTAAACGATCCGTATTCGTAAATGGCAAACCTTCCACTAAATAAATTCACATTCAGTTGACAGCTATTTAAAAACTGGCAGCCTTGCCAGACCGGCGGTTTCGAAACCACTAAATGGATAGCCCGTTATGTTCGTAGAAAAGACTGCCGGTGCCCCGCCGCTTTCTTAAATTCTTATGGTGGGTCAAAGTAACCAACCGATCGTCCCAAAAATGTAAAAGTATCTTACTCTCAATCACGGACTCTTTAAAAAATTCATTAAAGGGGCCAAAGTTACCGCCATCAAAATTTAACAATTAGCCACTATCTATATGGAAATAGTCAAACGCTATACTAGGATAAGATTGGGAAAGGAGGTATGATACGACCGGCACAAGCTATAATTCAAATTGGAGACCCGGCATGCACTCCGGCGCTGTCTTTAAAATGGGGAAGAAATATCTTCTACAAAAAGATAATATTAAACTTTCTACCTGCAAAGGCCGGTGGCGATGAGCTGATAAGTGAGCGTGAACTGTTGACTCTTTATTTTGATTATCGTAGTGTCATGCACTCAGAAATCTTGCTAGAAATCAGACGGCAAATAACGAATACCGTCTGAACGCCATGCAGCGTTTGGTAGAGCAAACCCATTGACCGCCTGCTAAGGCTAACTCCGTAAACGAATTTCTGGCCAAAAACTCTACAAATATCATCGAATAACTATCGTACTCATTTGACTCTGGTTTGCACTTCAAAGTGTTCCTTTGCAGTCAATAGAGGACTTAAAGGAGAATTCGCAAAGAGAACTAAAGTACAATCCGGAAAATTGATTTGATAGTTGAGTATATATGTAGGTACAAATGAAAAAGGGCCTATTTTAAAGCACATAAAAAACATTTGAATGAATAATAAATATTTTGCGTTTTAATGACAAACCCCCTTTGTTTTTTGACAGAAACCATTTTCACTCAGATTCATAATAAAAGTTTGTGCAATTACGAGCAATATCATTAAATTTCCATTCTGCACTAAAGTGTAGTTATGCAAAGAGTATTTCAGAATTAAAAGGCTAATCATGTCTTCAATATTATAGTAAGCAACAAAATTTATTATTTGATTGTCTATCGTAAAATGTCTGTCCACCTTACTTACCTTACCTTACTTCACTGATTAAATCCAAACCATCAGGTGATCTCAAACAATATTATGTTGGACGATCTATAGACAATCACATGTAAAATTACCTGTCGATACATAAATATATGAATCGAATTGTAATAGCTAAAATTACCAGAACAATAACTACTAACCTTTGTTTTCTGTAATTGGCCAAAAAGGAGCGATAACGTTTTGTATGGTCACCCAAACGATGTTACCCATATAAGGAAATACATTCTGTCTACAATGTATTATACGAAACTCCGTAATAAAGAAAGCAAAACCAAACAACTTGTTGAATACTGAATTAATACATGTTAGAGTACTTACCAATATACGAAACTTCCATAACAGCTATTGGCAACTATACAAAAATACTGCACTCTTAAACGAAATGAGCCGCCCTTCTAGACCCATAGTGTGAATATAAAGCTCGGCAAAAATTAGCACTATATAGGTCATTCAGTTTCTGTCCAGTTTCATTAAATAATAATTGTTCTTTTAAACATTTAACTTTTCTTAAATTTACTTTCATTTCATTTAAACCAAAAACCACCGATTGAAATCATTAAATCCATCGACAAATGGAAATACTTTGATTGTGAATTCCAGAGTCACTGCTCATAGAATTGTTTAGCCAATATTTTACACGTTTCTTGTGTAATTTGAAATTTAAACTTTTCCCTAAGGGAGTGGTCATTGTGCTTAATGCAAATTTGAACAGACTTGTGTCCAGTTAGCGGCAAATCTTCATTAGCATTTATATTCGTATTTAATGAGCATTCTTAATATATTTAAATTGCATAAATAGCAGGAAATTATTCAATTTGAGCATATGCATAAAAAGGGGATGGTATGGCAATAAACTAGATGTAATTAAACAACAACTTAAACTATACGTTGTTAAAAAAAATAGACGAATTTAGTTAACTAGCGATGGCGTTAAAATCCATAACTCTCACACCAGAGTTTATGTCTTCCAAAAGTAGATTCAGCAACAAAATTTTCAACTTTAAAAAAAAAAAAGAAAAAATCAAAAATTTTCAAAAATCATTTTTTCTTTTAAAATATTGTTTATAACTTCATTTTGTTTAATTTGAATAATTTTTTGTAATACGCCAGTTATATGTAAATTTTCGTAAGTGATTTTATTTGCAAACTATTGTGTTAACTAAAAAGTTTTGAGCGTTTCCTGCTAGATTTCCCCAGTATTGTTATTCAATTAGTGGTTTCAAAAACGCCTGTCTGGCAAGGTTGTCAGCTGTTAAATACCTATCATCTGAAATGTTGTTTATTTAGTGAAGAGTGCGTTAAAATTAAAAGTTAAAATTTCTACAATAGTGGTGATTCGAACATGGGCACATTTCGAGCATTACGGGCGATTATGGTCGTCATAATCGATCTACTGTGCAAGGAATTGGCAAGATTGTACAGAAATTTGAAGAGACACGAAGCGTTACAGATGTTGTTAGGCTTGTGCATCATTACAATGTATACATTGCCAAAAATAGCGCTTCTGTTAATCCGAATTTGTCGATTCCACGGCCTTCTCAACAATACGGCCTATCTTATGGCTCATTATGGTGTTATTTACATTTGACTTTGTACCTTTATACATGCTGAGTTCAACTCATGCAATAATTAAGGACTCACTAACTTGATGGTTACGTCAACAAACAAAATTGTCGCATATGGTGTTTGAAGAACCCAGAAGTGATTGTGGAAAAAACACTGCTTCCGCAAAAATTGCCGTTTTGGTGTGCATTGTGGTCTGGAGAAGTAATTAGAACGTATTTTTTCAAAAATGACGCTGGAGGAAATGTCAGCGTCAATTCAGAACGCTATAACCGTATGATAACCGACTTTTTTGGTCTGCAAAACGAAGTCACGAGCCACACAACAGGGATGATTTTAGCTTTATTGCATGAGAATTTTCCACAAAGCAAAGCTTCACGTTACGGCGATGTAAATTAGCCACCAAGATCATGCGATTTAACTCCGTTAGCGTTTTTTGTGTGGCTACATCAAAGAGCGTGTTTAGACGGATACTCTAAAAACCAACATTCGTCAAGTGGTCGCCAAGATACCGCCCGAAATGTAGAAGAAAATTGATGACAACTATCTCAAAAAGATTTAAGCAACATTGTACTTGGTACATAATATCAAGGTCCAGGCATTATGATGAAATACAAGTTTCACCGAAACTGAAAAATGGATAACTCAATATATCTCTCATCGGATTATATTATAGGTTACATTACGCTTTGTAAAAAAGTTCTGTGATAAATTAAGTTTGGTGTAGGTGTTTGTGGGTTACAGATGCAGGGTTAAAGATGCAGAAAATTCGGTACATTCTTCAGTATCGCTACGATAAACATGAAAAAGTAGAGGAGGCGGTTAAGCCAATTTTTGCTTTTTATGCACCTAATACAGTACCGAATGCAACAGAAAAGTGGTCGTTTCAATTGTTCCGTTCAGGTAACACGTTGAAGTTGAAGTGAGCTCTGGTAGGCCAACCATCAAAAATGTTGATAAAATCGTGGAAATCATTTAGTCGGATAGGCGTGCGAGCACTTACTACATTACGCACAAACTGAAGATTAGCCCGTTTGGAAACATATAAATGAGGCTAATCTCAAGAAGAAGCTCGTTGCATGGATGCTAAACAGTTTATCGCATGAGAGCTTTTTGGACTCTTTTTATGGCTGTGATTGGCGACTGGCGAAGAAAAATGGGTCACATACGAAAACCACAGCTGAAAAAGATTACACTCGAAGTGATCAGGTCCAAGCAATCGCTAGACCCCTTTAAAGTCTAAATAAGTTTTGCTGTGTGTTTGGTGGGATTAGAAGGAAGTCATTCACTACACAACAAAAACCGTTGAATCACTTCTGAACGAATCGAATGAAGAACCGCTCACACATAAAGCTAAAAATCAAAATATATTTTTAGTGTAGACATATAGAAGAGTTCTACGATTTGGTGTTCATTTTAAATATTCATTATCACATTTAAATATCTCTTATATATTTTGTTCATATAAAACCGAAAGTGGTTTAACAAATAATTTCCTGACTGACTTCAGAGAACTACTGGTTTTCGAATTACTCAAGAAATCTTTTGGAGTTTGTTCGAAATAAGTTAAAAAGTTATTTTAGGAGATTTATTCTTCCAGAATTCTATTGAGTGTTCGCGTGAAAAAGTTTTATGCTACCGGAGCTATTACATCCATCTATAAACTTAATATGTTTGCGGTTATAAAACATGATTCATTGCATATACATTTTGGTCCCTGCTGTGTAAAGCGGCTCAGACAGATATTTGTAATCTATATATATAAAAATCAATTGCTGTGCGTTAGTCTCGCTGAAGCTCGAGAACGGTTGGGCCGATTTGGCTCATTTTGGCCTTAAATTATTGGTAGAGTATTCCGGAATGTTTAAAAGGTTCTATTTGAAGTGATAGATGGCGTTGGAGATGAGATTTTTGAAATTATTTTTTTTTTTACCACATTAACATTTTGAAGGCAAAACAACGTTTGCCGGGTCAGCTAGTCTTTAATAAAATACTTTGTATCGATCATTGTCTTCCTACAAAATGGTATAAGTTTTGCCGGAACACCAAAATCATCCAATGAAATGTTAGTATGTCTCGGTCTGATTTTCGCTGGTCTTCTCCAGGATTTTCTGTCGTCTGAATGTCTGCCTGCTGCTGCAATAATAAAAGCTACAATCACATCAAATCGAAATCAAATGGTCTGTAGTGCAATAGACGCACGATAGTATCTAATAAGCGATGGGTAACAAAAGCCGATATAATTAGCGCACTCCTTTGACTTGCCTTTTTGAAAACACGGCATTTAAGTACCAATTAAAAGGTGTGCATTCATTGAGTTTAATCCTTCCTAAGTGCTGATGCATATTGATTATTAGGTCACCACAAGCGGTTTTAAACAACTGTGCTCATAGATCATCGGCACCACAGTTTTGTGATTCTTAAGCCGTGGTGATAAAATTGTAATTTCTATTTTCCTCGGTCAATGAAAGTAACTTGTACTGCTATTAGAAATTCATTAAGTGGAGCACAGCTTTTCCTCCAGGGGAGTCAAGTAACATCTTTATGTTTTACCTTTTGAAAGAATCTTCAGACTTCGTCCCGATTCCTGTTCCTTTTTGTTTACTACCCATTGCTTTCCATTTATTACCAAGTAATAAATGTAGTTGCTCTCGCTATGATTCAGAATATTACCCAATTGTCGTTTGTGGACCTCTGTCAGAATCTGGTTCCATTTATTACCATGTTTCGACTTATTATCTGATTGAGTTTTCCGACTATTGAACTGAAAGCATCAAACTGTCAGAGAACAGTTTTAATGTTATGGCCGAAGCAGCATTCGTATATCTCTCCTAGCACTGTCCATGATATGTATTAGGTGCACAAATAATTGTCGCTGTTTTTTTTATATAAATATGCAACTTTATTATGAAAACATGTTCTGGCAAAGCAACTGTCACGGTAAAATTATTCAATTTTATATTATGGTTATTCACTCGCTTACAGTTCTAAACTCGAGACGAGTTATCTACCTACGTCTCTCTCCCATAACAAATCTACCATATATCTGATACTCCATCAAGTGCCTCTCGAGGGCAGATGTAGTAGACATTACGGTTTTTGCATCAAGTGCTACCTTTTCCAATAAGGACAACTACCAACCAAATCAACTCATCTTATTTGTAAAGTGTTCAGGCATTCCAGGTGCATACTCTCTAATCATGATTCAATAAAGTTTGCAGAGGTCCTTTTCTTCTGTGGTCTCATAATAATTTTTATTTAAGATCAGCGGCTTATTAGGCTACTCCATCTGACGCTAATGTTGGGGCTGTCAACGACCATTAGGCGGTTGTTAAAGAGTTGAGCTTTAGTAACAGAAGTTACCTACTTTCATAAGAAGCACCGGTGAGAGGAATCCGGTGTGAGGCCTTCTCAAATTAGGTATCACCAGACAGATATCCGACCATGGCGTGATAGTTAGTTCAGTCTGCTATCGTTCTCATGATCCCGGCTTCTATTCCGCATACAGCCATTATTTGAGCGGCGGTCACCTCGATGTGCCTGACGATCACTTCGAGTAGTCGAGAGATCGAGATGTCTGATGGTAAATGATTTGCATGCTGTGACGTACGGAACCGCCGTTAAACTGTAGGTCCTTGTATACTTCCAGATACTCGTTCTAGCACGCGTTATAGTAGGCTGCAATGTTGCCATGTATTTGGTGTCATTTCCTTCAGGGACATGGTGGCGCTATTAATCATGGCGGTATAATATTGATTATGAGTATGAATGTTTGTGCGCGAAAATCAGGTTGTGCTTGTTGATATATTTCCCGCTGCAAAAAATGAAACTGGATTGAGACGCTCGAAATGTTTGTCAGACGCATCAAGGTGACCGCAGCTCAAATAATGATAGGTGGCTATATGCGGGATTGCACCCGCGAACATTCGAACGATAGTTATGTGTATTAACTGCTGCACTGTGATCGGTACATAATATTTCATAAAATACGAGTATTACTAGAAAATTTATCATTAGATGGGCTAATCAAGTTCAAGGTCTGGAAATTGTTTTATATCTCTACTTCTTCGGATAGCCTACTTTGTAAATTACACCAATATAGATGATGTATGGCAACGTACTCTAAATTTTGTGGACAGAATTTAAGAAATCTTACACAGATGCCTACATTTGATATAAATACAAATTACACAGATAATTGTATTGCACCAAAATAACACAGCGAAAGGATTTTCTGAATTCGTATGTCGTTCGTCCTCTCCAGATTTTGCCTTTCCCCTTTTTTCTTAACTGGTACACAAATATAAACGACAAATAATAGATTCAGAAATGGAAGTCGTTATTACTGCCATCGTTATGCAAGAAGATTTTGCTGAAATGAATTTTACTTGGATAAATATTATTTATTTCTTAATATTGTTTTTTGTATTTATTAAACAGCCATCGTATTACCAAACTTAGAAATGTAATATATTTCACATTTCCTGCGTAC
The DNA here is from genome assembly GCA_019455685.1 of Philornis downsi. Taxonomy (NCBI): domain Eukaryota; kingdom Metazoa; phylum Arthropoda; class Insecta; order Diptera; family Muscidae; genus Philornis; species Philornis downsi. The sequence goes on from JAHXMU010000072.1 coordinate 4,485,141, forward strand.
AAATTTAGTTAAGACGAACACTTATATTGCCAACATAATCTTATGTGATTTTCCACCAGAGAAAGAGAAATCGAGATTTCCATATTTATACAGCAGTGTGACGTAAAGTCTTCATTAGCCAAATTACATTTAGTAATGGGACAGCTATACATATGTAATTAGAGGGATGAATAGTTCATGTTTTAAGAAAACACAAACGGGCAAGAATTACAAATAAGTTATTAAAAGGAAACTAACCGACATCGCTCTAACTAATTTATACCTAAATAATGTTCAGTTCGATTCAGAATAGTAGCTAAGAGTATGATTAAATAATTTCAGGTATTGCTCGCAAACATTTTTAATTTCATTCATCGCAACTAGTAAAAATATAAAACTCTTTATAAAGTTATAATGGTGGTATAAAATGGTAATGGTGGTAAAATTGTCTTTATTAGCAGCAGAAAGATTTAAGAAAAACTGAGAATACATTTTAAATTTGTAGAGTAATTGAAGTTATTTCCGCTTTTTTATTGCCACATTAATAAATAAGCATATGAATGCTTACATACATTATTTAATTCTCACCAAAGTAGTCAAGGCTACTCGAAAGAATTCCCAAGATGAAATTATATACACATTTTTAACAAATGCCTAAAGACGATACGCTGAATTGATAATGAGCTGAATTAATTAGTATTCATTCATAAAATTGGGCAAGAAAATTGTTGTGATAGCAAAAATTCGAATAAATAACTGTTGACTGGGCCATTAAATGACCGGAATAAGTAGATTTAAAATTCTAAAGATGACGCGGAATCATTTAAAATACGCAGTAAACTGAAATATAAATATAAACAAATGTATTTTAACTAATTTGACTTCCATGCCATTAATATTAAACTGAAATAGAAATGTATTCCCGTTCTCATGAATGTAGGGATAACAATTCAAATACATGAATGTAATTAGAATGACAGCGTTTGAGGGCAAGTTGTTTTTGCAGTACACATAGATGCACCTCATACATAGATAGTCCTTACTTGTCATTGACAACAACAGGTGCGGTGTTATCTATTTAGTGATTTCAAAATCCCCAGTCTGACAAGGCTGTCAGCTGTGTCATTTAGTGCTATTTATGAATACGGATCGTTTAACAGCCGAAGAGCGAGTAAAAATAATTAAAACTAAGTGCAAACCAAATTTTCTGCAGCTATGAGACTCATTTATTTTTTCAAAAATTACGCTAAAGGAATCTCAAAAAGGATCCACTTCTGTAATCAATCCGGAAGCGGCCATTTAAATGACATTGTATTTCGCCCAAGTATTATATTGCTTTATGTGTGTTTTACTTAACTTTTCTTTTGAAAGTTAAGAATGCATAACACATTATAACGTTTAAAAACATAAATCTTATATGCTTAGAAAAATGCCTAAAATCATTATCGGGTCACCCAAATCTTTTTATCAAAAACTTTGTTCTTCTGTTGCTCATCTTGTTAATCTTCAAATACTAAGAAAAATAAAATCTAATAATGCTGAACAAATTGGCTAACTTTTACTCATATTTCAAACAGATTCCAGAAAATGATTCAATATTTGAAATCAAATCAACATTCAAATCAACAAAAATCAAAAGAACATTATGAAAATGACACAGCATGTATTTGGTGAATTCAGTCATAGCATTTAAAAACAAATTCCTTTACATCTCATGAATGGGACATGGGGGAGCTTCTCACATACTCAATCAACGGTACCTACAGTTTAACGATGGTTCCGAACGTCACAGTTTGAGAAGAATTTACTAGACTTGTCGATTATGAAGAGATAGAGATGACCGCCGCTCAAATAATGATAGGTGACTGTATGCAGAGTTGAACCTGTGATCATGCGAACGATACAACAATACACGCGTATACAAACCATCGCGGTACTGTCGGTCACGCCATAGCATTTAGCTATGTAAATTTGCAAGAAATCGTTTATTCACTGCAAAACGCAAATTAAAATACTAACACATAATCCGCTATGTAACCTAAAAACTTATATTTGTCGACCTTTGTTCATTCTACTGCAATATAGATTATAATGATAATTTCACACAATTCAACGAAAATAAAATTAGTAGACAAATTGATTCGTTTAAATGAATTATACAAACAGTAAACAAGTGTATAAATTTAACAGTTCACAAAATGACCCATCCCAACCAACTGGCCTAGGGAAATGTGCTCTAAACCTTCAAGTCGAGTTTTGCTAGAACTAACATCGTCCAATCTCACTACCCCCTCAAATCACATACTCCATAACTCACTGACCTCAAAACCACTTTTAAATTTTATGGAACTCGCAATTTTTCCAACATATTCATTAAACTCTTGTACTGTCCAACAAGAAGTTGGTTGAGCAAGTATTCTTTCTTGAACAGAGTCTGATTTCTTCGTCGACCACAATTCCAGTGTTTTGTGATTTGAATGCTTTATATGCATAATCTAGTTTTGATTGATTGGCTGGTCCGTAAACAATCCATCTTAATCTCGTTTTTATGATATAGGACCAGATGGTGGTAGCATTTTTGTTTGTTCTAAGGTAGCTGTAAGAATATCATGTTCCAAGTCTGTTATCATCTAGGCTTTCACATTGTACTAATTGTTAAGGTGCATTTATAAAAGACATGAATCCTGGCAATCCTTAGCAATAATTGACAGATTCAATCTATGTGGAGGCCTGTCCAAGTTTGACGTAACGTAAGCATTTCTCATGTTACATTTTTGAAAAGGATTTTGGACACCGCTTACGGCAACATTTACTGTTTGTGTGTACTTGCCATATACTTGATTATTTTTCCATTGTAGTTTATTCTTTCTATCCGCTTACTTCAAACTTACAAACAACACCCTCATCAATCATGGCAACGTTTGTCCCATCATCAATAAACGCATAAATGACTTCAGTTTTCAATTAACCCCGATAGGAGGACTTTAAACAAAACAGAATTTTGTCCCGTGTTTACTTCGATTATGCGCCTGACCGTTTTTCCAAGTGCTACGCGCTAAGTAAACTTTTCCAAGAGTGACATCGCGTAGATCCGTATGTAAGAGCTCTTGGTGAAACTAAGGACAAAGATTGTGTCCGCCCCCTTTCTTTGAACGACACTTTGCTGAGTAGTGGCCGGTTTTAAGGCACGAGAAACATTTTTCCTAATCTTCAGCTGCTTCATACTTAATCATCACAAAATACTTCAGCTTAACATTGCTGGCTGCAAAAATTCATATTGTGTTATTTTTTTTAGGGATAGAAAAATACTACCAATTATATTGTGAGAAATGGTTCAAATTTAAAAAAGTGTTCTGTTCCAAATCACTGGATATCAAAATTGAGATGTAAATAACTTTTTTTAAAATCAGTTTTCCTTAAGAGTCAAAACTTAGGAAATATCCAGATAAGAAATGCGACATTCGATGTCCCAAAATTAAGACAAATTTATTTAGTTGTATAATTTATAATTTTATTAATTTACATATGTTTGCACCTAATTATAGTTAATTATAGAGAATTAAATAAATTTGACTTGATTGTTGAACACAGAATGTCGACTTTTTTTAATATTTTAAAAGATTTGCTTGAGTCAAACTAATTTTTCCAATAAATAAGACAAATTTTCAGTTTAAAATAAGAAAAAAATTAATTTTCCTTAATCAGTATCACTGTGAGAGACCTCTGTCCCAAATGTTATGTCATAAATCCCACTAGCGTTTGAGCTACGCTTGGTTTTACACGACGCAATAAGAGTTCGCCAATGTTTTCTTATGTGTAGGTTTTGCGTGAATTTTGGTTTGGTTTTGGTTTGAATTTCTGCTGCTGCATTAAAAATGTTGCAAAAGATCTCTGGTTGAAAGAAATGTTTACAAATGGCAGAAAAAGGCAAGAAGGCGTTGAAGGTAAAGAGAGGCCCGGGCGGGCAACATCCTCTACTAGTGAAAGTCACATCCAATAAATGCAATATTTTGGGCTCGCTCATAAACAATTAAGAACATTGCTGATGATGTTGATGTTGTCAGCTTCATTTTAAAACACAGGTCTCAAACAAATCAAATCGCGTTTAGTACCAAAAACACCTGATTTTTTTTTTCTTAATCATCGTAATCGTCACACTAAGCTCTGTGAAGAGACTCTTTCCGGCTACCAGCACTTTATTAAATTCATTAATACAGAAGATGATACTTGGATCTATGTTAATGATCTGAAGACAATTGCCCAATTGAGTGAAAATCGTGCCAAGGGTAAAGCAAAACAATATGCGCCAACGTTGATCAAAAATCAAATTTATGCCAACAGTTTTCTTAGATCATGGTATTGTTCATTATGGATTTATTTCACCGAATCAAACTATCAAGAAAAAATATGCATCGTTGGTGTAGCGTACAACTGCATGATAGCGACTGTTGCAATTTAGAAACCTAAGAGCCTGGGCAAGCATTACCTCCGGCCTTATTACACGTCGTACGGCGGTTCAATGCCTTTAAGTTACTGTTGCCACAGAGCCACTTCATAAATATAAATTTTTGCGTGCAGCTGGTATTTAATCTAACATATCGAGGTTAAGTAATAGAAAGAAAGAATGGATAAAGGGTAAAAGAGAAGGTTGAATTACACATAGGAAATGTAGTCAAATTATAACGAAAGATATTTCCCAAGAAGAGAAGAAGTAAGGATTGATCTATACAAGAGATTAGAGCAACGAAGTGCAAATACGCTCGACAAGCCCATCCTACCATGATTACAAAAATTTAAAAAAATCCAGAGATACTCAAATTGTAGTACTCATACAATGTGCCTTGCTAATATAACCAAGAATTCACGAAACCAAACAGAATGCTTTCGAATTTAAATACAATTCATGTTGGATTTATCAGAATAAATATTCAATTTGTATTCATTTTATAAACTAAAGACAAATCTAACTTAAGATCGTAAGTTCAGTTTTCATTATTTCTCTTATAATCGATGAATATCTTGCATTGGCTGTCAAATTTTTAGAAATGAGAGACAAATATACATATATATATATATATAAAGAAAAAAATACTACCTTGAGAAAACTAGGAAGCTCATATATCGCAATATATGGGATGTTTCTCCCTTTTGTAGGATATGCCGGAAGCAGGCAAGTTTCACATGAAATGACTGGAAAAATGAATCAGGAATCTTCCATCAACAAATACTAAACTGTGGAAAAGCAAATGCATTGAAACAGGAAACACTAGAAGTACTTGCGAATAATCACTCACTTAATGATGGATATCGGCACGTATTAAAGAGTAAATAATAAACAGAGAAAATTATATTTTCCACTGGTTCCTAAGACTTGTCAGACGTGACCGCTTCGCACTTTTGACTGAAAAAAACAATTTATTTTTTTTTTATTTTACAGAAATAAACTTTTGCTAAATTGTAGTGTGTTTTGTAGTCGGCTTCACATGGTAGTATTTAAAACTACTATTTGTGCATTTGTATGACTCCATTGCT
>JAHXMU010000072.1:4490661-4518200 GCA_019455685.1 Philornis downsi
ACTTGTAATTGGAGATCTTCATGTTTGTGCATTTGTATGACTCCATTACTGGTCATTGACTTGTAATTGGAGATCTTCATATTCCATCATTTCAGCTTACTGCAAAACATGCTGACGCAATAGTTTATTCAACTATGTCACAGTAATAATCATAATTAGTAATAAGCAATAAAACCATAATGTAAAAATGTAACAAGGGCAATCAACCAAAAACCAAATAAAGAGATACTACTGATTAAAATAAGAAAAGAAGTGTTAATAAATTTTTGATAACATTATATGGCGATCCTGCCAGGAGCCAAAGATTGAAAAAAAAAACCCTTTACTTTATATGGCGATCCTGTGGTATTAAATACTTCTTAAGCTACAAATTTTGCTGAAAATATATATGAAAAAAAAAAACAATAGAAAAAAAAAGAAAGAAAAAACGTCAATAGTTAATTATTTGAAACAAAAATCCTTCAAATATGGATGTGCAAATGTGGAAATGTGAAAATTAGTTTGAATCAATAACAAAAAAAAAAAAGGCAGCAAATTGCATGAAGGACACAAGAATTTCGTTCTAAACTAAACTGAACCGAAGGAACTGAGTTATAAACAACAACAATATCAACAACCACTACTACTACTACTAAAAGAACAATTACAACAACATAGTCAGCACTCAAAGAGTAGAGATCGTTAATATTCGAAATATCAAATATCTCAAAATACATAAACATTTTAATTATAAATACGTAAACGGTTTGTCGCATTGAAAATTAACACAAATAATCGAATCTGTCTAAAAATTGCCCGTCTTCTAATTTTCTAAAAATCGACTAAATGAATTAAATAAAACATATTCATCCAAGTGTCAGTGATGTTTTAATAATAAACTATAAACTTTGTTTCTAAAATAAAACAAACTTGAAAAGATCAATGAGAATCATATTAATAACAACAACAACTGCAAAGTTCAAAGACTTTGATGAACAAGAAAACCCAAACTATTGTGATTGAGAGTATCAAAAACAAGAACGTTTATTAATTGTTTGAAATTATTGGTTGGGCTAGAAAGCACTACAACGACACAATACAATGGCTGGCTATTTGGATCCTACTGGTCAATACTAAGCCAAATATAACCCAGGTGAACGAGAAAGCAGCAGCAGCCAAGGCAACAACGAAAAACAAAAATGAACTGAAGCAACAAATACACTGGAAACGCGCATCGTTACACTAATTTGCAGAAATAACACAACGAAACTCTATGTTTACGTGAGGCTCCACCAGCATCCTAGACAACACTACAAAACACACTACACCTCCCTTTTTATAGCAAAGAATGATCAATGTTAGTTTGATCATTCTTTGTATTTATACAAAATAAAATTTAATTGTTTTATATTACATTTATATTACATTACCATATTACCTTATTATTTTAGTTAGATTGTAATATTATTTAGGGGTACTCTTCAAAAAAAAACTTCACTTCTCAAAAAACTTCACAAAACTTTATGGTTACGTGAGTCATCTTCATATTCTTAAGAATTAAATTGATTGTGTAAGAATAAAATTAAAAATATAACATTTGTTGTAAGCTTTTTAACCAATTAAAAAAAAAAAAGGTAATAATAAGAAAAAAAGGGGTCTAAAATTTTTGAAGAGGGAATAAAAAGAAATCTTTTGTTGGAACAGATTTTTTTTTCTTGGAATGGAGTACGCAAATAATAGAGTAAGGAAAAGTAGATCAAAAAATCCGTTGCCACCGGCATTATGGTATACAGCGGAAGAGAAACCACTGGATTTAGAGAAACACTTAGTATGGATGACGGAACATTGGGAAAGAATAGGGATGACTAGAAAACCGACAATGGACGACGTAATAAACATTGCAACTGAAGAGGAAGTAATAGCTGAAATTAGATATATGGAGAAATTCTACGGACATATTTAAGAGACAAAGCTAATACAGGATTTTTTTTCTTTACGGACATATTTTAGGGATAAATTTAACACTAGACATTAAAAAAAATTTTTTAACGAACATGGGAAAACAGACATCAAAATTGGAAAAACCAAATGCAAACGTAATCACGAACATTGAGGTTAAAGATCATACGGAGCATTTGGATGCCATATGGTACCTAGAACTTATTCTGGTAATATTGACGGCTGCCAATTTGATGGTCAGACTGTACAAAATGCACAAACGAAATCTAAAAAAAAAATATATGATACGGACAGTATAAGTACAGGAGTGTAGGTAAATTAGTAATTTTCTATTCATTAGCCATTCCAACATTTTGATCATTTTATCCCTCAACTTTATTAGTTAGCCATTTCAATATTTTCAATTTTATTACATATTTACATTTTATTACTTACTTTTATTCATTAGTATTTCAACATTATAACAAATATTTTTATTTTTAATTTTTATAACAAATATTTTTATTTTTAATTTTTTTTACTCTGTTCACTTATAAATAATCCTACTTATAATAAACGGATGAAAATAAAACTTTTCAATTCCATTATTTAATTACATGCTATTTTTTAATAGTACACATTTTACATATTTTAATATTACATATTATTTTCCCTAATGTTACAATGAATTTTTAAACCAAGAAAGCAAAATAAAAAAAAAAAAAAAAAAAAAACAATCTACAAAATTTATTTATACAACTAATATTATACTAACACTATATCGCTGCGCAACCTACGGGTTCCTCCAGCAATATAGATAAATATAAGGGTCTTCTTATTTGGTCAACAATCGAGATTGACCATTGCATGCCGAATCTTTTCCAGTCTGTGCATAAAATTGTACGGAAAGCCTAAGGTTCGACATACAACCCATTTTTTTTTAAAACTTCTGATATCGCCCAACGACACTGGACAAATTATTACAAATCCTAACAGGTGTTTAATTTTTAACATACTAACAAGTAAATATAACACACTGTATGAATCACAAAAAAAAAAAGGACATATCTGAGAAATTAATGAACAATTTAAAGAGATACTTTCAAATTCTGCTTAAAAAGGATAAATTTCTTTAGAATCATTTTCATTGTTTTGACTATTTTTTTTTTAACATTTTCTCGATTATGTTACTGGTAAACATCATTAACGTAATCTTGAATTAATGACAATATCAATTCCCATCGAGGAATTATTACTTTGAGGAATATAAAGAGACATTTATTACCGAATTATACAGGGAAATTTTTTTGGAAATACATTTTATTTAGAAACCTTCAGCTTGAAACAATCCCCTGGCAAATTTGATAATTGTTAATGGATTGGGACAAAATAGTTTCAAGAGCAAGGACATTGAAGGAAGAATTTTTAAGGTCCTATAAGTGTCTTAATACGGACCGGGAGACAAAACCGGAAACTATTAACAAACATTTGAACAATAGTGTACGCTGTCTTGAGCGAATTCGTATACTGTTTAATGTAAGTTTTCACCGATTTACCCAAGCACACAAAACAGCGGCAGAAGCATTCTACGCTGATATACGTGAAAAATTAATAGCAGTAGCTTCAAGAAAAGGACGGGTACTTGAAATTCCATTGTCTTTACACGAGGAAATTCATTACACACCCCTGTCAGAATTTCCAATAGAGGAGAAATTACTTCCAGTTCTTCAAGAACGGGAATCGATTCACCCATCAACTTCACACCAACCCGCATTGAAGATGGCTCAAACGGTGGTGCAATTCTTGAACACTGCAACAAAATTATTGCCAGAATTCGATGGAAGGGCAGAGAACTTACAGAGCTTTCTTGATGCGCTTAGCCTAGTAGACTCGGTAAAAGAATCCCATGAGGTCGTAGCTGTGACCTTAGTTAAGACAAAACTTAAAGGCACAGCTAGAAACCTCATATCCTCGGAGACGACTCTCCAGGAAATTATATTGAAGCTAAAGGCATCAGTCAAGGGTGAATCCGTTGACGTTTTGAATGCGAAGTTACTTAACATCCGCCAGCAGGGCAAAACTGCAAATTCTTATGCGAAGGAGATTGAGGAGCTAACAAGGAAATTAGAAACCGCATATATCTCAGACGGTTTGCCGAATGATATATCAAAACAGTATGCCACACGATCGGCAGTGAAGGCAATAGTGAAAAATGCTTCAAATGAACGAGTGAAACTGATCATGGAATCAGGCACATTCACTGACATGAATGAAGTCATGTCAAAATTCATTAGCAGTTGCACTGATGCATACGGTTCGCAGAATGCAGTACTCTCCTTTACAAACCATCGCAACAACCCGGGTCCAAGGGACAACAGAGGGAACCGAAATTTCTCAGGAAGCTTCAGAAATGGCAATACCAACGGGAATTACCGAGGCAATAGTACACATGGCAGTAACCGTAATAACGGGAATTATAACCGTTACAGTAATAACTACGGGTATAATAACCGTAATAATAACAGTTATGGAAATAATAACAATAACAACAACGCCGTAAGAAATAGGGCCCAAATTCGTCACGCAAACGAAGACAACTCGGGAAACGGTCAGGCACCCCTGAATACTCAATAGATCACAAAGTCTACCACATAAACCTAAATCTCTACAGTTACCTACGTATAAGATCAACCCTAAATACAGGCAGATCGGTATTTTTAATAGATACAGGAGCAGATATTTCTGTGGTAAAACACAACCAGGTTCTCCACGAACCAATAGACACAACTAAAAGAACAAATATAAACGGAATAGGGCAAGGTTTGATACAGACACTTGGTAAAGTGAAAACAGATTTACTAATAGAAGATCTGCTAATAGCGCATGAATACCATGTCGTAAAGGATGACTTCCCTATTCAGGTCGATGGTATAATAGGAATGGACTTCATGAAAAAATACAATTGCTTGTTGGATTTCAACAACAATTGCGACTACATTGAACTTAGAACGAAAGATATTCCCTATAACCTACGCCTCTCTCTATTGAATGCACCGACAATTAATTCAATATCTATACCAGCTAGATCTGAAGTTATCAGATCAGTGAGGTTTGAATCAAATTTCGAAGAGGTCTTAGTACCACAACAGACACTTCAAGAGGGCGTATATATAGCTAATACGATAACGACAAAGTCTAGTCCATTGGTGAAAATCATAAATACCACAGAGAATGACCTATTGATAAATAACATCAATATTCTGTCAGAGAACCTAAAGGATTATAATGTTGTATCACCCGGCTCTGACCCAAAGAATAAGAAGGAAAAGTTGGACAGGTTGTCTAAAAACTTTCCAAAGTTTGTTCATACTGAGTTAAAGAACTTGTGCTCCGAATACTTAGACGTCTTCGCGCTGGAATCCGAGAAAATATCTACAAACAATTTCTATAAACAGAAATTGAAACTTCATGACAAACAACCAGTTTACATTAAGAATTATAGAATACCACATTCTCAAAAAGAACTAGTGGACAAGCAGGTTGGCAAATTGATTAATGATAAAATAGTAGAACCTTCGACATCGGAATATAACAGCCCTATCTTGCTAGTGCCAAAGAAACCGTTACCAGGTACAACAGAGAAAAGATGGAGACTAGTAGTAGATTATAGAGGTGTTAATAAAAAACTCATAGCCGACAAATTTCCATTGCCCAGAATAGATGACATACTCGACCAACTAGGCCGAGCTAAATACTTTTCCTGCCTGGACTTAATTTCTGGATTTCACCAAATAGAACTGGATAAGAAATCTAGGGATATTACGTCATTCTCAACAGAAAAAGGATCTTTCAGATTCAACAGGTTGCGATACGGTATAAAAATAGCCCCGAATTCGTTTCAACGAATGATGTCTTTAGCTTTCTCTGGACTATCACCAAGCAAAGCTTTCGTATATATGGACGACTTGATAGTAGTTGGATGTTCTAAGGAACATATGCTACAAAATCTTAAGGATGTATTTAATATTTGCAGACAATACAATCTGAAATTACATCCAGACAAATGTACATTCTTTAGTGCCGAAGTGACATTCCTAGGCCACAAATGTACAGATAAAGGCATTTTACCCGATGATAGCAAATTCTCAATAATAGAAAACTATCCAACGCCAAAAAATGGTGATGAAGCTAAACGCTTCATAGCCTTTTGTAATTATTACAGAAGATTCATACCAGACTTTGCGGAATCATCGAGACATATTACTAGACTATCTAGGAAAAATGTACCATTTGAATGGACTGCAGAATGCGAGCAGTCATTCCAATATTTTAAAGATCAATTATTAAGTCCAAATATACTACAATACCCAGATTCTTCAAAAATTTTTTACATTACGACTGATGCTAGTAAATACGCCTGCGGAGCAGTGCTCAGTCAGGAAACAGATGGTATTCAATTACCAATATCTTATGCATCAAGGTCCTTTACAAAGGGTGATAGCAATAAGTCAACAATAGAGCTGGAATTGACTGCAATCCACTGGGCTATAAAATATTTTCGACCATATATTTATGGCAGAAAATTTATAGTGAAGAGTGATCATAGACCTCTCACGTACCTATTCTCACTTAAAAACCCGTCATCAAAACTGATGAGAATGCGGCTAGATTTGGAGGAATATGATTTTGTAGTAGAGTATATCAGGGGTGACGAAAATAAAGTAGCAGACGCGCTGTCACGAATTGAGATCAAAGATATAAGGAATATTGAAGTAAATAGCATTCTGAAGGTGACCACCAGACTTCAGACTAATAAGAATAAAGTACATGAGGATAAGACTCTTGTACAACAGAACAGATCGGAGGAATTACACGTATATGAGGCAATAAATGCCCAAGAGCACCGTAAAATGCCAAGATTGCATTTTACTAGGGACAAATTATTGATCCTTAAGGGAAAGAAAATTCTTTCCCAAATTATGTTGAAAGACCTAGTTATTAATAGAAAAGTCGACTTAGGTCACCTCTTTCTAAAGCTTGAGAAAGTAGCTGATAACATTGGGATTACAACAATGCGACTTTCACTAGATGACTGTCTGCATGATTACCTAGGAACAAACCTAAAGGAATTTAAAGAAAAAGGAAACGAGACTCTGCAGAGCTCAAATTTTTATATAGTGCTCACACCCGAACTAAGGAAGATCAATACCGATTCTGAAAAATTAAGTATTATGCAGAAATATCACGAGAATCCCATAACTGGAGGACATCCAGGAATTACTCGCATGATACGAAAGATTAGACTTCAATATCATTGGAAAGGCATGACTAAAGACATTGCAAAATATGTCAAAAATTGCAAAAACTGCCAAATGAACAAACCTGCTATAAGGGGCAGAGAACCATTCGTTAAAACACCAACACCTGCTAAAGCTTTCGAAATTGTCATTATTGACACTATAGGACCATTACCACGGTCCGACCAGCAGAATGAATACGCAGTAACAATAATGTGCGACCTGACTAAATATCTTGTAGCTATACCCATTCCAGATAAATCCGCCCGAACCGTAGCAAGGGCAATCCTAGAAGACTTTATCTTAAAATACGGTCCGATGAGTAGAATAGTGACTGACATGGGTAGCGTAGAGCATAGCATAGACATAGACAGCGTAGAGCCGCGAGCTTTATAGAGACTGCTAAGCTGAGCAGACAGCAGTTTTCCAGTGAAAGGGCGAAACCACTCCAAATAGCCCTTAGTGATCTCGTTCTCGTCCGCAATGAAGCAGGACACAAATTAGACAAGGTCTACAAAGGACCTTACGCGGTTGTCAAAATTGACAATAGACTGAATAATGTTATCCTCATGGATAACAATGGAAAAACATTCACTGTCCATAAGGACAGAATAAAGAAATTTATCCTGGAAGAAGAACTGACAAATTTAGAATGACATAAAATATATATTTATTCAATAGAAATATTTATATATATTTATTCAAAAAAAAAAAAAAAAAAAATAAAAAGGAGGTGAAGAGTACCCCTAAATAATATTACAATCTAACTAAAATAATAAGGTAATATGGTAATGTAATATAAATGTAATATAAAACAATTAAATTTTATTTTGTATAAATACAAAGAATGATTAAACTAACATTGATCATTCTTTGCTATAAAAAGGGAGGTGTAGTGTGTTTTGTAGTCGGCTTCACATGGTAGTATTTAAAACTACTATTTGTGCATTTGTATGACTCCATTGCTGGTCATCGACTTGTAATTGGAGATCTTCATGTTTGTGCATTTGTATGACTCCATTACTGGTCATTGACTTGTAATTGGAGATCTTCATATTCCATCATTTCAGCTTACTGCAAAACATGCTGACGCAATAGTTTATTCAACTATGTCACAGTAATAATCATAATTAGTAATAAGCAATAAAACCATAATGTAAAAATGTAACAAGGGCAATCAACCAAAAACCAAATAAAGAGATACTACTGATTAAAATAAGAAAAGAAGTGTTAATAAATTTTTGATAACATTATAAAATCGATGAAACGGCAAAATGGCCGAGCTGGTCGATATTCCGAAATATGAAACCTTGTAGACGCCGTAACATTTCTTTCCAGACTTTAGTTAACACCAAGAATCAAACAAATAAGATAAAACATCAATTTTTTGATAAAAAAAAAAAAAAAAACTCCATCAAGAATGAGCAGTATTTGCATACAGAGGATGCAACTAAAGAAAATGAGAACGCTACTTTTGAAATAAAAAGTTAACAAGCTTCAATCTTTTCAACAAAGCAAATGCTTACATTTGTGAAAATAGCGCAGAGTTTTTAACCAAAAATGCGCCATCACTCGCTGCGCCAGCCCTTCACGAAGTTTACAACAAAATTACAATCAAGATTATACCAAAAATCGACTTGTTCATCTGAAAAATGTAAACGAACAGAAATATTTTTACTGGACCAACGAACCTTGTACTAATATGGTTCTAGAGCTAAGGAATCTTGTGTACAAAGCGTACTGTATTGAATATAAAAATCTACTCATCTGGAAAATTTTCTGCAATTGTAAAGCGTGGCGCATAAGTAACGTTAACGGCGGCTATATTGAATGCGTTCTTGTGCATCATTTGGTTTTAACTCGTGAACCAATTGCATCTTATATGGGAAAAGGTGTAACATATGTAAAATTCTTTGCCAAGACCGCCTGGACATCTCTAACTGCTGAGAACGCCGCCTGGTGGAAGTTTCGGGATTGTCCTCAATACTTGCTTGCACTCGAGCAATGGTCACATCATTTCGAACTGCACGAGGCCTTCCAGCACCCGGAAGATCACAGACAGAACCTTGTTGACCAAAACACTGAACCAATCGGTAAATTGTTGGAGCGCTGGGAGCATTTCGAACATGAAAGAAATTTCGATATGATCTTAAAAATTGAATGCTGACTTTCAAAGTAAAATTGAACAACTTTGGGTTTTTGTTCTATTCTGAGCCTTTCCACCGTAAATTTCGCAAGTATTATTTAGTTAATTGTGTGAAGAGACGAAAAAAGGCAAACAAGAAATGATCAAATTTTAGCGTTAATTATGCGCCACCCTATAGAAATCGTCTTAAATGCATCAAAAGAAAGGAAAGGTAAAAATTTACGATTGTCTTTTTACGACAGGAACTGCTCAAGATATGTGGAATAGCCTGAAAAAGATAGCTATTGTGAAAGCTAATATGTCTGAGAGTCTCTATGTAACTGTGAACAGTTGTAATGAGTATTTCACAACACCTCGGATAGAGAATCCACAATTAGTCTTTTTTGAGAATGAGTATATTGGATTCCGTTTCACAAATGTATCTGCAAAGGAAGTGTGGGCAGCAATATGTCACCTTAAGTCACAAACAGTGGGAGACGCTGCTCATAAAAATGTTTTTTTTTTTTTGGTAGTATCAGCGCATATGGTTTATATTTGTAATATTATTATAACAAGGGCTTAGCAACTACCAAATTTGGTTCAAATTTAACAATGCAGTTGGTTTCAAATGAATGATTTTTGTAAATTCCAAAAATGGATTATTTCGAATAACGCGGTCAACCAAAATCTTTGAAATTTTTCTTTTTTTTATGTTTAACTCCTCAAATGATCCAAAGTATAAATTCCAAACATTGTTTTAAAAGCTCTAGTTTGGAAGTTATGAGCTGCGAATGATTTGTCCAAAAATCATATATTAGCTGTATCTAATTCAAATTCGATCAATTAGCTTCCACTTTATGTGACGAAACACCATCTTATGACACCGAGTTTCACTATCTGATCCTATTTAATTCAGGTCTGACATATTTTATTTTATGTTACGAAAAAAAGAAGTGCATGCTTCGGAGGTTTGTTTTTTTATAGAAAAAAGTCTTACTGCGTAAAATTTCTTAATATTTGGCTCAGCACATTTGATGTGCTCTCCTCTATATTATCATACTTTTACGTAATTAATACATTTGAATAATATTGGATTTTATTGTATTGTAAAACCTTGTCCAAGGTACACTCATCAGCTTTGAAATAAAACCAATATGTTTGCACTTTTATTCGATCTTTAAAAAGTAATACATCATGTATTGAATTATCGAACACCCAGTTCTCCTCCATCACATAACTTTCACATTTGTATCTTTCACATGTAACAACAAGACTTATGTATTCTTTATACACAACCAAACAGGTGATTGAAATATATCTCTACCATTGGAGTTACAGGTGGTGCGTGTTGGTTATTTGTTCCCCACTTAAGTATCCTTCACCCCTTCTAGAGCATCCGCTCTGACGTATAAGTGATATATGTTACAATTACAGGTTGCTCATACGTATAAACTCACCCGCATGCTCGTACATCGCCCGACGATTTGGCGTAACAAACGAGAAGAAAGACGTTTCCAATTCACTTTTTATTGCTATAGCAATAAAATTTCTAGTTGGAACTCAACAGAATACCATTAGAATATATGTAAAAGTCAAGTATAAAGTGGAATATATTCAACTTTGCGAGCACATTCAACTTGCAACATGTGGCCGTAAAGGTATATTCATCATCATCATCATCATCATCAGCAGCAATGTTCGTCATTTGTGCCCTTGTCATTGTAAACGATTGTAAACAAAACTTTAAGTGCCATTAACATAAATTAAAAAGAATGTCCCTCTTTTCCCCCTTTTCCTTTTACGTTCTGCTACGTCACGTGCATTTTCGCTGCCATTACGTGGAAAGGGAAGCAGGAGTGTACTTGCGTCAACTTTCCGAAGTAGAATGACATAATGTCTGTTTGCAACGAGTTCAAAACCCAAAGAAAGGATTGAATAAATTCATATGAAGTTTGCTCAACCACTTGTACAAAAATAACGGAATAAACTGTCACAACGTTGTCAGCAGGAACATTGGGAGGTGCAGATTTGATTTCGCTGAACGCTTACAAAGGATGTAACATGTCTTTTAGAAGAGTAATTGAGGTAGCATCTGCACTATACGATTTGAATAAATAAATATCAATGTAAGTTTAATTTCGCACATATACTTGTAACTGCATGTTACCATTGCAACTAACAAAACGGCGGATTTTGCAGTTATTTTGAACAAAATCTATAAAAGAATACTGGAAATTAGGTTCAATTAGTCAAACAGTAGTTAGAAAATATTAAATGCAGCGGGAAAATTTGACGTACATTTTTGAGAGATATATTATATAAATACCCAAATAATTTTTATTGTATAACATGAATGAGAAGATAAAAAGTTTTCGATTTTCACATATTCTAGTTTTAGTCTCACTCTACGGGGCCTACATTTTAACGTCAATTCCAAGAGTCACTTTGAGAAGCATTTACTAGACTGTTTGACTAAGAACATTTCCTCTTTTTATTAGATAGCTGATGAATAGTGCTACCAAAATGTTACTTAAAGATGTTGGAAGGAGTTTCCTTGTCCTTTCCAGAACCAAGACAAAAGAGTATGTTTTCTATGTCTCCGTGTACAGTGTGCAACTTCTCACAAAGTTACTTCTGTTATGACAGACATGCTGATTTCAAAAAAATCTACACTCCGTTAGCCTCCAAAGTGCCCTAATCTTATGCCAACAGGTGTTTTCTTGTGGGCTTATTGCAAACAATACGTATACAAAACAAAATGAACAAGTTTTTAAGTTTTCAAGCAATGCATTTCAAGGGGAGTTGAAACAGTTTCAGTTCCAGGCAGAAATGAATAACAATTTAACATACGAATTACAGAACTAGGAGGTCATTTGAATTCAATAACTTCTAAATACCACGTAACGTGAATCAAATGGATTAAGAAAATGTAAAGTAGGTGAGTTAAGAAATAACCCATTCGAGTTTCTTAATGTAAAAAAATTCAGCAGCCATCTTATAAAGGGTGTCCCAACAAGAACGCAAGATTTTAATTTTAAATAAAACAAAGATATTAAAAAAAACCATGAAACTTTATTATATCGTAAAGTAGACAGAAGAATATTATATCGTAAAGTAGATAGAATGAATCGGGCACATGGCCGCCGCGGCTTTGCTGGCACACACGCGATCTTTAAGGAAATTTTCAATGACAGTTTTGCATTAATGCTGCGGTATTTCATTAATGCTGCGTCAAATTTCCTCTTTTAAGATTTGAGTCGCCGTCAGCTTATTCGCGTAAACCATCGACTTCAAAAAACCCCAAAGAAAAAAGTCTAATGGTGTTAAATCGCACGATCTAGGCGGCCGATTCTGGTCTCCAAAACGCAAAGTAACACGACCGGGAAATGACTGATGCAGCAATTGAATTGTTTCTCTGGCTGTATGACATGTGGCGTCGTCTTGTTGAAACCACATGCCCTCCACATTCATTTCTTCAATTCTAGGCACGAAAAAACTGGTTATCATTTCACGATACCGAACACCATTGACTGTTTGCACTTGACATACCTCATTTTCATAAAAAAGGTCCAATGATTCCTCCAGGCCAAAATCCACACCACACAGTGACACGTTGAGGATGCGTTTACTTCTCGTGAACCACTCGAGGATTTTCCTCACCCCAAATGCGACAATTCTGCCTATTGACGAAGCCATCAAGATGGAATTGGGCCTCGTCACTGAAGATGATTTTATCGGCAAAATCAGCATTTTCATGTTGTCTCTCCAATACCCAATTAACGAACTCCCTTCGCCGTCCATGGTCAGCTTTCTTCAGTTCCTGAGTCAGTTGAACTTTGTATGCATGAAGATGCAATTTGCTGAGCTCGGTGTCGAATTGAGGAGGATGGAGTTTGAGCGACATCATCACATACAGCTGCGACGTTTTCGGTCGATCGACTTGCTCGAAGGCGCGTTATTGTCTTTACATTACTAACAGACACAGTTTTGGCAAATTTATCCATTAATCCTTTTACATTTGACTCCTTTGAAGCATTATTGTGATCCCAAATTGATCGCAGTTTTCGAACTGTAGCCGCAAAACTTTCACCAATTTGGTAAAACAATTTCACAATGAGAATGCGTCGTTCATTCGTATACCGCTCCATTTTTATTAACCTCATACCTTCTACTAGCAAACAATAACAATTGTTAAAATGTCAAACAATGACACCTCAAATGGCGCCAAATTCAAATCTTGTGTTCTTGTTGGGACACCCTTTATATGACCAAAGGCAACTGCTCTCTATTCACAGCATTGTAAACACAGCATTGTTTTCTTGAACGTTCGACAATATCAACAGCAGTGAGAAACATAATTCTTCTGCCGTTAGTTAAAGAAGGATGTGGCGTGTGGAGTGACAAAAAAAAATATCGTGTATATTTCGTTATAAGGCGCTTCAGACTGAATGCAAGCGAATGGGATTAAGAACTGTTCATGGCAACAGCGAAGCACCTCAGGAATCATGCAGCTTTACGTCGCAAAACATTACGTTTACGTGATTTGCAAGTGACTGAATGTATTAAAGTGACACTTCGGGTGTTTTACTTTTACAGTGAGAAATCTAATAAATATCTTGTGACATTTATTTTAACATTTCATTTTTTTTTTGTTTTGGCCTTAGTAGGATATCAAAAAATAATCTACAATTATTCGGCAATATGCCAAAAATTATTAAAAATTAGTAAAAAAATTATGTTTTTGATTTGTGTTTGAAGTGGCGTTACATGGTAATGATAAGCCAGTTATAATGCGTAACTCGTTGTGAGGTAATTTTTTTCAGTATAGATTTTATAAACTGAACACAGCGTCTATCATTTGTTTCTCCGTGCACTTAAATCAACTTAACAGATTCCATATTCTTTTGCATCATACGAATAAATTATGGGAAACCTTCCTACACTTGGCGAACTTATGCGCTTTCTATTTTTAGACCCACTCAATGGGACGTACAGCTTAATGGCAAATCCGAACATAGTTTGAGAAGCATTTACTAGACTTGTCGATTAATCGACTACCCGAAGTGTTTGTCGAACACATCTCGAATTGGCCCGAGTTCAAAGAATGTATATACCAGGTCTTGAGCACGACGGACGCGTGTTCTAATCATCGTGCCACTGCCGGTCCGGATAATTCGGTATATCGAAAAATTTTAAATGGGGTTTTCGTTATTGATAAAATGTATATTTGATTACATTACCTATATCTAGTAGGTAATGAAAAAAATTTAATGGGGGCATTTAAGAGTGTATATGACTACATCAACTTGGCTTGTCTGTCGCATCAACAGCTTGTATTTTATGCAAGGATCTTGGTTTAGATGCACTCAAAGTTCGTCTTTGAGCTACTGAAAATCTTAAAGAAGATCCACTGTTTTCGATCAAATGTTTATTCCGTTTATTCAGTATTCTATCTTAGTTGCTAAGTTAATATATTCGGGCTAAAGGGTAATCCGAAGACGTTCAATAAATGCCACTACATCTCGATAAAATGACGGTTTTATATTGATTGCTTGAAAAATAAGGCAAGCCGAAACGTAACAACGTAACTCATTATCGGTGCATAATAATAGATTATTTGCAACCTAAAATTAAAGCTTGTGATCTTGACGACTTTGTTACAACCAGATGGCTCTATTTAATGCAAAGCTCGTAGAAGCCAACATTGTCCGTGCATTAGGAAAAAATTCTACTCGTAATGCTCGAAAACCTCATCCAGAATTGGAATCTTAGAAGGGAGGGGACGAAAGAAATAATCTAAATAAATATATTAAATAAATAAATAAATAAAAGAAATGTAGAGAGTAATTCCTTTGCAAAATTGACAATTAAATGATGATGGCTGGTTCATATTGAGAGGATGAATACAAACGTACCAGCATGAAAAGTTTTCGACTTAGAATAGGACGACCAAAAGTTCCGTATGAAGAAAGGAAGGGAGTGAGTTGTGATAAATTGGAGACGGAGCACAGCGAAAATCTTTTAATATTTTCCATATTGAAATGAAATCATTTTTTTTTTTTTTTTAATAAACTTAATTTTTTTTTTTTTTCAAATAATTAATTTTGATCTTCAACGTCATTTTCTTCAACGAACTTCTGCCTTCTTTCATGCAACTTTTTAGTCCCAGATGAAGGACTGGGAAGGTGGATATGACATTACCTCCCATCCAAGAACCCACATAATCGGTAGAGTCTGAAAGGATGTGTGAAGCTTGATGAGGTCGCCGTGATGGAATTGAACAATTCAAGGCTTTTTCCTTTTAGTGCTTCAAAATTTTTGGTTTGATTTCTTTGGAAAACAAACTCTCTTATCATCGTAGCAAATCGCTAACGTAATGTGCAGCAATTCAGCCTTTGATAAAGTTTAAGGGAGATCATCTTGCTTGAACCTTGATCTACATCATTTGATATTTTGTTAATGATTTACTTTTCATTCCCAATGACAATGCCTTTCACGAAGGGAGTATTTTGGTAGCATTTAAGCACTAAATAGTAAGTGTTTGAAAGTTTGTTAAGCTTTTCAATAAGTTCAGGATCCTTAAATGGTTTTCAGTGGTCATGTGCCACATTTTTAGCTCGTACAGGAACATATCGGTCCAAATCTGTAACGTCTCATCAGTCTCAATTGTGCAATAACTCTCGTGGTCATCTTTGAACGTGAAAATTCCAGAATGCAGTTTTATGTAATAATTTTGTCGCTTTCATTTTGTTATAGCGTCCACACCACTCATTTTCTGAAAAAAGAACAAAATAACGAAGAATGAAGAGAATGTTTGTGCCTCCATATTTCCAACGTTATGTAAAAGTCAACTTACACCATTGAAAGTGTTTTGTCTTATAATAGAAATTGAAATATTGGCTATGTGAAAGTATAACACAGAATTTAATCTGCTGAACTAAAGCATTTCAAAAATTATAACGTGTTATCCTTTTTTTGGTTTCAAGAGTCAGGTTAGATAAAACACATATAAAGCTATCATTTCGATGGAACTCCTCTTTCATTATAATGTTTGAACCTTGCAATTATGTACGGAACACAATGACATTTAAATGACCGATTCTAGATAGGTTGCCGCAGTGGATTCTTTTGAAGTAGTCTCTGATAACCATTTCACACATTTCGGACGTTATCTTGGCGATAACTTGACGAATGTTGGTTTTTTAATCCTCCAACGTTTGGGGATTATGCGCCTAAACACAGTCACTGACGTATTTGCGCAGAAAGAATCTAACGGTGTCAAATCGCACGATCTTGGTGGCGAATTGACACCGCCGAGCCTCATATGCGACCATTTTGCTTGTTGACGTAACCACCGAGTGAGAAATGAGCTTCATAGCTGAAGAAGAATGCTCGAAAAATTAGCATTGAAATCATGTTACTGTATCACCAAATCAGCATATCTATGGCGTTGTGAATGGTCAGCCGATTTAATTGTTGCGCGAGTTGAATGGAAGTTCAGATCCAGATGCAGAATATGTCATAATGAGCCGAAAGATAGGCGTAATTGCTGAGAACGCCGTGGAATCGACAAATCTAGATTATGCGCCACATTTTTAACAACAGAAGCGATATTTTCGGCAGTGCGTACATTGCGATGATGCACAGCCTGACCACATCTGTAACGCTTCCAATCTCTTTAAATTTATTTATAATCTTGCCAATTCCTTATACAGTAGGTCGATTATGACGACCACAATCACCCCGTAATGCAGGAAAAGTGCATCTTTGGTAGTGAGTTTTAACTATTTTGACGCGTTCTTCGGTTATTAAGCGTACCAAAATAGTTAATGGCGAATCCTCCACTAAATAAATAACACTTCAGATGACAGGTACTTAACAGGTGACAGCCTTGTGAAACCAGCGGTTTTGAGACCACTAAATGGACAACATATTTTAATGAAATTCATAAATGCAGAGTGAGAAAAAAATGGTACCATCGATCACAGCTAACGAATGAAGTTAAAATCATGTAATTCTATTTCTATGTGCTTTCTATATGTTGATGCTGAATCTGAAGAATTTTTGGAAATTCAAACTTTTAGGGTATGGAACAGGGCAAAAATATTAAAGAAATGGGGATACCCTTCAGTACAAAAGGCTGAAGCTTGAATCATCAAATCAGAAGTGTAGATTCGTACTAAATCTCTGAAATTCAGGAGATAGAACAAAATTACTTTTATGCGAAGAAAAAATGTTTGTTCCAGTTCCCACATAAACAATTATGTCAGTAATTATACCTATTTTTAGTTTCGTATATCAAGAATACGCTGTTTGCCAATCTTAATTTTTATAGTAGTATTTAGTATTTTAGACTGACAGCTTTTAACCTTCACACCGCCTTCACCTTTTTGAAACCAATTTTTGGAATTCTAGAATTCAGAAGCCAAACAAGAATTTTACAGTAGCGGTTTATATCTTTAATGCATAGCTTAAAGTAATGTATAGCAATATTTTGGATTCCGCGCCCAGAGTAATTTAACTTGATCATTTTTGCCAAACGTCTTCCGATTTAACCATTGAAGATATTATATGTACCACGATTTACCTTACTGGAAGCTTGTGAACCTCTGCTTAAAAGCATTTGCGTCAGATCTGCCTATTTTTTCATTATCAATAAATTTTAGAAATAAATAAAAAAATAATAATTTTTAATTTTCTTATCAAAAATTTCTCACATTGGCCAACTTTCAAGATAGGACCTTTAGAGTCCTTGAATTTTATTAAAATATTCTTCAATTTATGCTTAAATTGAATTCCTTGATTTTCTTGAAAATTAACTGCAATATGAGCAGTTCATTGATATTTGCAAGTTAATGCCGTAGACGCAAGAAACTTTTACATATGAATTGTCTAACTTTCTTTAATTTGTATAGAAAGTATTTTTAGACCATACATTGTATTGCACCATAGCACACACTCACACACATGTACGAGCATAAAAAATATATTTCCATGAGTAGTTGCTCCGATGGGCCTAATTGTAGCTGATGGTTTTCCCAAAATATATTTGTTATTCACATTTATAATTTATGATCTTTATATTTGTAAACAACACCCTCTGCCAAATGCGGGTGTTAAAAAGTAATTGACTTCGTATTTTCGTTTATATTTATGAATTGCTTAATATTTAATACTACAAAATATCATGAGTCATTCCATAGCAAAACCGAAAAAAATAAAGAAAAGGGAAGCTTCCCTGGCTTCGATTTTTCTGAGAACTTCCAAAAACGCGAAATGGTGCGTTTTCGTAATATGTGTATCTCAATGTAAAGAAGAGCAGGTTTTTTATCAAAAAAAAAAAAAAAAAAAATCTTTATCCTTCCAAATGTATCTCATTGCTTTCAAAGTATTGGGTTGTTTGGAAAGTTCGATTCGTTAGTTCGTTAGTTCGCCATATGCCACTTCTCGTGACGTAGAGTTCCTTCAAACACTATCATTACTTCTTCCACCCCTTCTATAAACTGTTTACTAATTTGAGACATACTATGATGTATTATTTCCGAAAAAAGAAAAACGGCTGCTGAAGCTCGCCGAAAAATAAAGAAAACGGACCAAATGAAAAGCTTGGCAGAAATGATTTTCTTTGTTTCTTCTTTTCCGTAACGGACGCTCCCAGATCAGGACGACCGAAAGAAACTGTTTATAAAGAGGTGAGAGATTTAATTATTGTTAACCTCGTGAAGCAGTTAAAGAAATATCTGAAATAATCAAAAACTCAGCTTCAGCTACTCACGGGATCATTAAAGAGCTCGAATTTGTGAGCAACCTTGATGTGTGGATACCTCACACTGCCTCACCCATCGTACTCCCAGGACTTCGCCCTGTCCGACTAATACATATTTCCCAGTCTGAGAAACAGCTTGAAGAATTTGAATTTTAATAACGACGAGGAAGTGAAAAATCGAATTGAATGTTTTTTTCAGAAAACCTACGTGAATTTTATGAAAGAAGAATTAAAAAGCTCTCAGAGAGGTGGAAGAAGTTATTAAAAAAGGGAGAAACTATATAATATATTGAATTAATTGTTTCCTTGCATACACATTTGTAAATAAATTTCTTTTAAAAACCGAACGAACTTTCCGAACCACCCGGTATTTGGTACCATTCAACATATGACACGTCCGAATCTCAAAATATGTTTCAAAATGCTAACTTTGCTAACATTATCAGCAAATTTCTCAATTGTAGATCGAGGATTTTTATGCGCTAAACTATTATTATTATTACACGTGACTTTACGATGGTTGCACAGCGTGCTTATTCACGGCGTTCTTTAAATTATTGATGCCACTTGTAAAGAATTCTTTCTGGAAAAGTCTATTCACAGAATGTTTTTTGCAATAGAAACTCCATTTTTTAAACAAAATGTAATGTAACTCCACTGCTCAACAAGAGTGCACATTTTCATTAAGCGCTTTGTTGTCACAATGTTTGATAATGTGCAGAAGTGCCTACACCAAATTACTTATAAGGTTAGAAAACTACTGAAAATTAAAAATATTTTGAAGTATTTTATTGGACTAATAATGAACAGTTGTCTCATCAATCGATAATAGCAGTCGCTGATCGCAGTGCACTACAAAAAAAGTGATGCAGAACACTCAGTTTTCTACAAAGGCAGCATAAGTCAATAATTTCACACCAACGTTGGAGTAAAGCAAGAATTCTCTTTACCACCTGAACTATTCACCATCGTACTGGACGATATAATATCATGGGCGAAGTCTGTTCAGAGAGAAGAGGAATTACATGGAATTACTCTCGCACAACATCTCCCACGTGCAAGCAAATTTAGAAGACCTGAAAAGATTGGAGTGCAATGTTGGACTTGATGTATGTATCAAGAAAACCAAAGCAATGAGAATCAACAACGTTAGCGTAGTGAACATCATGCTACAATTCCAACCAGACGAGTACGTAGATAGCTTCTGCTATTTAGGCAGTACAGTGACAAATAGAAAATAACAGGCGTAAATAACAAAAATTGACGTAAACAATAAGTTTAATAAAGTGAGAGCAGCATTCGGACGACTACTACCAGTCATCTCTGTTGTACGGGAGTGAAACCTGGTTAGTATTTAATACCATTACGCAAAAGCTACAGGTAAACATCAACAAGTGCCTCAGAATCGTATGCAGAATATTCTGGCCTATCAACATCAGCAACACGAATCTCTGGAACCTAGCAAACGAAGAACCTATACTAGGTTAGGGTAGGTCAGTGTGGCAGTCTGAATAGACAGGCTCACTTAGTTCATTGCATTGTACATTGCGATACCACGGAAACTAGAGATATGGATGTTTCTAGTTTCTCCCGTTGAACCGTCCTGCGCGCCCCAAGAAGCTCTTAAGTCGGACAATATCTATGTCGTCCAGATCTCTTAGGTCCTTAAAGAAATAAGAGCCCAGTGTTGATCCCCGCCAATTCGCCAGGACGGGGCAATTGCAAAGAAGGTGCTCTATGGACTCCTACTCCTCTTCATCCCTACAGCTTCTGCAGAAGTCACTAGTCGCAACTTTCAGTCTCATTCCATGTCTTCCAATCAGACAGTGTTCCTTCATGACGGATACAAATGATGAGACATCGAGTTTTGATAGGGACAGCAGTTTATGTGAACGCTTCAGACCTAGGCGAGGCCACATCTGTCTGGAATGATTTCATCCCCGAACCACACTTACCATTTGCTGCTAAATATGCTCTATCTTGCAGTAGGAGCTTGCATATGACTAGAGGCATATCCACGGACTTCAACTCGCCTGGAGTGCGTAAGGTTGTCCCTAGTCATGCCAGCTCGTCCACTCTGCAGTTCCCTGGTGTGTTCCTGTGGCCCGGCACCCACATAAAGTGAGTATTGAAATGCTGAGGCATCTCGTTAAGAGATCTGCGGCATTTCACATTTACTAATACAAATAAAAAAAAAATAAAAAATATAAAATTAAATGCCGGATAGTATCACAAGGATGGCACTGGAATCCTCAAGGCTCAAGAAGCCATGGTCGACCAAGAACACCTGGAGACGCACGATACTCTACAATTTTGCATGGAAAGATGCAAAAATTACCGTAACGTGATTATGCTTTGTGAAAGCCATGTGCTCCCAAGAGGGGTAATGAAAGAAAAAAAATAAATTAACAAGTCCATCTTTGGATCTCTTTGTGACTGAATCGATGCTATTGCAAGTTATCACGCACAAAGATATGGCTACCAACTTAATCAAAAAAATGTTATTTGTGCACAGTAGTAGAACCGCACTCAGTTCTATCACATTATTACTATATTGTTGAAACTTTTAATTAGAATTTTGTTATTTTTAAGTGCTTGGAAATGATAATTTAATTAATAAACTTCTAATGAAATTCTATTCAGAGGATGAGGCTATCTGTACCTCAAACATTCTATTTGGTTATAGCGATCCAACATCTCTAGTAAAATTTTAATCGAAAAAGCGATTGGTAATCGCTTTTATTATACAAGGTTATTACCCATTTAGTGGCTTCAAAACCGCTGGTCTGGCACGGCTGCCAGCTGTTAAATACCTGTCATCTAAAGTGCTTTTTATTTACAGAAAGGTTTGCCATTTACGAATATGAATCGTCTAACAACCGAAAACGCATAAAAATAGTTAAAACTTACTATGAAAGTGGTGATTTAGTGGGCACTTTTCGTGCATTACGGGTTATTATGGTCGTCATATTCAACCAACTGTGTAATGAATTGCAAAGATTATAAAGAAATTTGAAGAGGCTGGAAGTGTTACAGATGTGGTCAGGCATGTGCATCAGCGCAATGTACGCACTGCCGAAAATATGTACGCACTGCCGCATGAGAACCGAATCAACGCCCAAAATCATGCGATTTGACGCAGTTAGACTTTTTTTGTGGGGCTGCATTAAAGATGGTGTTTACGCGGATAATCGCCAAAGGTTGGAACATTTAAGATACCTCCCGAAATGTACGAAAAAGTAATCGAAATCTACCTCAACAGGATTCACTGCTTCAACCAGTCAAAGGTGGTCATTTAAATGACATTTTATTTAATACATGATGGCAAGGTCGAAGCATTATAATGAAATAAATGTTTCGTCGAAATCATATCTTTATGTGTACTTCATTTAACTTTACTTTTGAGGCCAAAAAATGGTTAATCCGGTATTCACTTATGTCGAAAAATCATTTAATATAACTTTGTCTAAAAATTTAAATCAAAATTAAGGATTATCAAACTGGCATAAGATGAAGGGACTATACTACAATTTAATAAGTGGGTATATGCAGAGAGTATATTGGGACGAATTTTTAACCCGAAAGTTCATACACAATTGGGTATACATCATCGAAGGATTTTTACAATTTTAGCGAATTTATATCTCCGAATATATCACCAAGACAAACAAATTGACGAATTTTTCGAAGCCAACTTCAAATTAGTTTGAAAAGAAGTATATTTTCTGAATTGTACGAATTGCGTTTTTTACCCCATTTGGGAAGGAATGCCCCATATGCAACATCATAAAGTAAAGGTTATTCACATTTATTTTACTTTTGTTTATTTAAATTGTATTTATATGTATGACCATTAGAATGTACAATAGTTATTCGTGCCAATAGCCCGCAGGGATTACGATTTGAATTACTATTTTTGAACTCGAACACGTTTCCATTATTTTTATAAATAAATGAAATGTTTAAAGAAATGTTTATTGAAATTTAACTGGCTGGTCTGCCATTTATTGCAAATGAGAGTACAAATATTTTAAAATATTATTATTTAGTTTAAAGGCGCCTTTTTAATTAATCGATTATTTAAAGAAGCTTTTAATATCAATCAGGTTACTCTTTAGCGTGACGAACCCACCACTCTGCCAAATAATGTCTACTTTATTATTATATGGATATTCTTATCACTAAACAGAAATTGGATAATAAACAATAATTCCAAAAAGAAATAGGTTTTTTGTTCACACCAGACTAAAATTAAAGCACCTGCATGATTTGTTTTAATAATTTATTCGTTTTATTAATTTTACTTACAAATTCACACAAATCTTCAAGTTGATAATTCAATTGTAAATAAAGAGGGCAAAACAACTACAACGCGAACTTAATATGAACTATTTTTAAAGTCATGTCTGACCAACCATGAGTTCGCGGCTATTATTTGCATGATTGCGGATTAAACGCCGCATACAGCCACCTATCATTATTCGAGCGGGGATCACCGCTGAACACTTGAAAAAGCCGAGTAATCATCATGTCTTTATAATGCTTCTCAAACTGTGACGTGCGGAATCGCTGTTAAACTGTAGGTCCCGTTGAGTGAATCCAAGTGTAAGCATACTGAATGTCGGAAGCTATACCACGTTTTATCCATGAGAAGCAAGGGAATTTGTTGTTTTTAAAATCATATAGCGATCTATAAAATGTTAGCACATCCACCTATTTCTCTAAAAATCAAATATTTTCACAGATCAGAGGTCCACAAAGTCAAGCGACGTACCGGCTCGATGACAGATTTGTGGGTTTGATATGTCGATCTATCAAGTTTTTTTTTTTCATGGAAATATCGTATTTTTGGCACGTTTCAATAAGTACACCCATAATTGGAATGATCTCATTAAAAAGTGTAATTGTTGAAATCCATATTTGTCAAATATCGCCGTGTTATTATAAATAAGCTCTTGAAAATAAAAGAAACACATATTAAGGGCCTCAAATAAAAATATAAGCATATTATTTATCGTATTATGCCATGTCGTAGCCAGACAGGTGGCGATCGTAGGCTTCATCTAACGTTCACATATTAGCGCTATAAAAAAATACTTTGCCTTGATGTGGATTACGGACGCTTACTAGTCTAAATCGTCCTCTCTCTGCTCCACTACAAAATCACATTAGAATTCATGCCTTTCCGCATGGTAGCTGTAAAAAAATGTCACCGTTTTTATATCGGGTACTTTTTTGTCCTGTCCTTTACATCCCATATATGGTTATGATGTTTGCTTGATATTTGCCTCGAACACCCACCAATCGGATAGAGGTATATTTTCTCTTTAGAGTATTAACATTTCAGGTGAATATCCTTAAATCATAGTCCTTGTATAGTTTGGAGGGTCGTCACCATTTAGGAGGTGCCTTTTTTATTTCCACTATTTTCATAACTTTGTTTAAAAGTTAATCGTAAATCAAGTCAACGCATCCAGTCCTAGTATTAAAGTTGAGTTTCAGTAACAGACGTTACGTAGATATCCAAGATACCTCAATGTTGGCATATCATTTAGGTACCTCAATTTGCCGCTTTCACACCTACCTACCTAATATTAGATAGACGCCCAATAGCGGAACCATTAAATACTTGTCCGAGGGTCGGGGGAAGCGAAATCTTCGGAATGATAACTTCAGATTTTTTTAACTAAAATTTCAAACAAAATGATTTGAAATCTAAGTTAGCGACTTTTTCTGTGAAGGAAACAAAAATGTTGCCATTGTGTGTAGAGATTTATTGACATAATATCAATATTAAATTACCGCGGATGCAAATAAATCTCAGATTCCAACAAGATGGACCAACTTCTCATATAGCCAGACAGATTATGGCAGAACTCCAACGAAAATTCCCAAACAAATCAATAACCAGAAACTCCACATTCCGCTGGTTCCCAAAGTTACTTGATTATGATTATGTCAAGCAAGAGATTTACAAAACGAAACCAAGGAATTTGACTTAATTGAAACAGTCTTAAAGTAATAAGTGAGGCGATCCCGCAATGAATAATTTTCTGATCAGGTGTCGCATATACATACATACGTAATGAGCATGGTGGTCATTTACGGTCTATTACCTCCAAAATCAATTAGTTGAATTTGATTTGCAATAAAAAAATTAAACACATTGTTTGAATTTGTTATTGTATTGCAATTCATGCGCTACCCTGTATAATTACAAGTTCTTCTTGTACTAGGCAACAGTCATTCTTTAGCAATAATTTGTTACTCGCACATTTTTGTTCTTTCGCTATGTCCACGCACTATTCGCTAAACTTTTCAGATCACTCACGACAATTTCTCAAATCTCTCCAAATTAAAGAAGTAAATCAAAAGTTCTCATAAATAACGTTTATTTGGCTCAGAAACCGACATTTTTGCATAAAAAAATATGATGATATTATGATGATAAAATCGCTAATAATGCACTGTTGTGATATCGTCAGATGTCCATCCGTAAAATACGACGTTTTACATCTGACAATTTCAACCATAATTACCAAAGCCTTATTTGTATTGTCAATTTTAATTCAGAATTGGCTATTCTTCTCCACACTAACTAAACTAATCTAAACACGGCGTTTAGGTGGTAAGAGGGGCTCCTAAGAGACATTTTGTGGCGCGAAAATCTACAACATTGTAGTATATGAGTGTAATTTGTCTAAGTGTATACTCTAGAAAGATCATCAAAACCGTGCCTAGAACATTCAAGTATGATATATGTAATCGCTTTCCCTCTTTATCTGTGGGTGGGACTTTTCTAGAATTACGTTTACTTTTGTTCCTCTCACTCTTATTATATAGTTTATTGCTATCTCCTTTTATCCTGTTATGTAAATAAGAATATTCTAGAATTAAGTCTATGATACACAACACTATTCTGTAAATATGTTTGCCTTTGTTGCACCCATTATGTAAATATGTGTTCTCTCTGAAGTATTGTGACATTTTCTAGAATAAGTAATTTTAGTATAAATTGAGCAACTTTGTACGTTTTTGGGGAATTAATAAAGTTGACGTTGATGTGGAAATATGCTCCACGATATCAAAATAATAAGATGTTGTTTCTGCTTGACCCTGAAAATAATACGGTTTGAAAACCGCCAGTCTGATAAGCCTGTCAGCTTATACCCATCGTATAAAGTGTTATTTATTTAGTGAAAGGTTACGAATATGGGTCGTTTAACAACCGAAGAACATGTAAAAATTGGTAAAAAAAAAAACAACTACAGATATAGTTATTCAAACGCGGACACTTTTTAAAGAAATTTGAAGAGACTGGGAGCGTTGCAGATGTGATCATCAAAAATATCACACCTGTTAGTGAAAGTGTGTCGGATAAAATTGGAGGTTATGAACTATACGACACGGTGCCACGAGCCACACAACACGGCTTTGTTGTATGAGAAGTTTCCACGTTTTGACGATGTCAACTGGCCACCAAGATCATGCAACTTGATGCCGTTAAACTTTTTTGGGGCTTTGTCAAACACCGCGTTAGAGCATTTCAAAATCATCATTCATCAAGTTATCGCAGAGACACCGCCCAGTTGTCGAAAACTACCTCAAAAGGATCCATTGCTGCAACTAATCCAGAGGCGGTCATTTAAATGAAATTGTATTTCGTACATAACGGCAAGGTACAATCATTGTAATGAAATAAAAGCTTCATCAAAACCATAGCTTTATGTGTGTTTTATTTAACTTTAATTTTGAAACCGAAATACGATTTCATTATCCCTTTTTTGGAAAAACTGGGATAGTGGATTTTCACAACTTTCCGTTGTTTGTCAGTCAAAATCATTCACCATAAAGAGTAACGGGTGGAAATTTCTTGGAGCCGAGTCACGAGTCACTACTGATGAATGTGGCTTAAGGTTGCCTTGACGGAACACAATTTCTCTCCTTTTGGCTTCTTCCTGCTCTTTCAGACAGTTAAATGGTTGACTAATGTCAAAAATCGACTCCATATTTTAAAAATATAAACAAAATTCCATTCTGATACAATCTATTCCGGAATTTATTCCAGTTGTTGCTTTTGGGACAACTTCAAATAAAACCGTATTAAAATCGTATTTATTGCTTATTTGAGTGAAATCACATTTCATGACAGTTGGAAAAATTCCAGTGTGGTCCCGATCTTTAATCTTGTGACAAAACGAATATTTTTTTTTATATTTGATAAATAAATTTTATTAAAACATTTGATAAACTATTAAAAAAAACTATTTGATCATGTGCTGGTAGGTTGACTTGTACGAATCTAGCTGTCTTAACGAATAAAATCATAACATCTATAGATATCAAATTACAGACAGAATACATATATGAATTATGCAAATGCTTTTGTTTCAGTATATATATATATATATATATATATATATATATATATATA
>JAHXMU010000072.1:4518300-4544704 GCA_019455685.1 Philornis downsi
TCCTGGAAATTTTGTCGCCATGGAGCAGTACACGGGAGTGCAGCGTGCATTTTGTGTCCGAGCGTATTACGAAAACAATAAATCAGTGATTACTGCACGACGTTTGTATCGACATGAACACGGTTTACACAATTTTAGTGAAGTTCCAAGCGCCAATGTGATACGAAAATGCATCAGAATGTTCGAAACCACCGGCTCAACAGTACCAATTACGGTTCGTGGTCGCCCCATTGTGGAGCGTGTTCGTGTTTCAATTCAGCGAAATCCGCAACAGTCAACACGTAAGAGAAGTCAGTCTTTGGATGTCAAAAGAACAACTTTACGACGAATTTTGAAACGTGATTTGCATTTAAAGGCTTATAAGATTCAGATAGTCCAAGAATTAAAACCCGATGATGTCAATAACCGGCTTAACTTTGTCAATTTGATGCTAGAGCGGTTCAACAAATTCAACAAGGTGATTTTTAGTGATGAGGCCAATTTTCACCTTAATGGCCATATGAACAAGCTAAATTGTCGGTTCTGGTCCGAGACTAATCCCCGACGCTTGCATGAACGTCCACTTCACAGCCCTAAGCTTGTCGTGTGGGCTGGGATAACGTCAACCGGTATTATTGGACCATACTTTTTTGAAGACGAAAGAGGGCATGCGATGACGGTAAGAGCGAACAATTATTGCAGCATGCTAGCAGAGTTTGTGGTGCCAGCTTTGCAAGAACTTCAGGGCAATACCTCGAAGATGTGGTTTCAACAGGATGGGGCCACATGTCATACGGCTAGGGTATCCATAGAGCTGCTGAAAAATGTTTTTCCTGGAAAACTCATTTCAAAAAGGGGGATATTGAATGGCCCCCACGTAGCCCCGATCTCTCTCCATGCGATTATTTTCTATGGGGCTACCTAAATCGGTAGTCTACGAGGATAATCCGACCAATTTAGAGCAGTTGAAGAGGAACATTATTCAGAAAAGTAACAAAATACCGAGAACAACTTTTCAACGGGTTTTCCAAAATTTGCAACTTCGGTTCCAAGAGTGTCAATCAGCCGAGGGAAGCCATTTGGACAACATTATTTTTAAGTCTTAAAAATTCCCATGTTTCTACTTATTAAAAATACAAATATATTTTTGTTATGTTTCGTAGTTTTTTTTTAAATTGAATATTTAAACCGCCAACACCCTCATGGCCCACCCTACGAATAACAGCTGAAGAATCGTTTTTTCGTACCTCTCGGCGTATTGTGAGCGTTTTTTGCGCAGAGTTCGGAAGTCGATAGCGATCCCCAGTGAAGGTTTCTCTTATTTACAACAGCTCGTATTAAATATCATCATTGCAGCGTGAATATTCAGCCGAGGTGACGACGTAGAAGCATGACTGGGCAGCCAAGATAAATTTCTTTTCTTTATATTGTCAGAATGAATCAATTTTTCATCACCCATTACAATATGATGAAGAAAGACTGTCTTTTTTTGTCTCTGAAGCAGTTGTTTACAGGCGAAAAAAACGACACTTGGCTTCAACTCATAAGGAACCCAAGTTCCCTGCTTTTTTATCATTCTCAACGCACATAATCGCTTGGAAATTGTTTGGTTGGTAACTCCTAATACTGGAGCAAGCTCAACCTACGTTTGACATACAGATCCCCATCAAGCAATGCCGTTAATTCAGTGCATTTGTAGGTTTTTCGTCCTCCTTCACGCAAAGGGTCGTCAACATCAAAATTACCGTTTTTAAAGTGACGGAACCAATCTCAATACGTTGTTTCGCTTAAAGCAGCACCTCCGTAAATGCCTTGGTGAGATTCAACCGCCGTTTACTTCGATTCAAAAAAAGAAAATCAATACGTCCCGCATGTGACGATTATTTGTCACAAAGTCATACGAGTACATGTTCACACAACCAAAAGAATATGACATCAAAGGAAAATTACTATTGTCTAGAGGCGGTGTGTTTACCGTTTGTCTAAGCTTGGCTCATGACGTTTAGGTTATGGAAGAATCGGCTAGCACTTACAGCTGACGCCATCTATTGGCAAACAGCGGGAACTTAATTACGCACTATTAATAGAACACTTTTGGCTAAAATGCCTGCTTGGTATTATCCATTCCCAATTAATGCATTTTCACATAAATAATTAATGCAGAATCACGTGCAGATCTGGTCATAATATTTGCTAAAAAATTAGAATTTCTTAAACATATTGAGTATGCTATATTGGGGTTTATTAAATATTTTAAACACTCTATTACACTGTTACTCTATTACATACATTTCATTGTTAGGAGTAATTTAGAATATTATTCTTTAATTTTGCATATCTTTTATGTCTCACTCAGATAGAATTGAAATAATTTAAAAGTTATTGTACAAATTCGCTTTTAAACACTTATACTGAGCTGCTGAAACACATACCCATGAAAGTAAACGGAAACCTTGACCAGATCGTCCTTTTCAATCGTTTTTATATTCGCTATTTTAAATAAGGAAATAAATCGTACAGAATTATTCGAGATCTAGTGAATTTGCATTTTCTACTTATGATTTGCACTCAGAACGTTTATTTTATGAAAATTTTCACCGAACAAATTATGGGAATAATAAACCAATTACAAGATGTTTACAACGTCGCAATAGGTTTTCTGCATTGATGTTGATTTTTAATTAATGTGTATTAATTAAAAAGATGTTTTGTATATTAGATGTGATAAAGATGTAACAGGTTATCCAATTCTCGGTTGCAAAAGCAAAGTTAAATAAAACAAACATAAAGCTTCAATGGAACTTTTATTTTATTACAACCCTTGGGTCTTGCCACTGTGTACGAAATAAAGAATCATTTAAATGACCGCCTATGAATTGGCTGCAGCAGTGGTAATTAAGGTAGTTTGTGACCACTTTTTCACACATTTCAGGCTAATGTAGTTTTTCAAATGCTCCAACGTTTAGGGATAATCCGCGTAAATACGGTCTTTACCGTAGCCCCACAAAAAAAAAATCAAACGGCGACAAATTGAATGATCGATAAACGGTCACTTTTTCCGGATGCAATGGCTTTTCCACAATCACTCATATGTGACAAATTTGCTTGTTGACGTAACCAGCGAGTGAGAAATGAGCTTCATCGATGAAGAAATTTTTGTTCGGAAAATCAGCATTGAAAGTCTGTTGCTGTAGCACCCAATCAGCATATCTACGGAGTTGTGAATGGTCATCTAGCTTTAATAGTTGTGTGAGTTGGACTTCATATGGATGGAGGCGCAAATCCAAATGAAGAATATACCATAAGAGCCGTAATTTAGACTTAATTACAGAGAACGATTTGGAATGGACAAATTTGGATTATCCTCCACACTTACACTATAAGGAGCGATATTTAAGGAAGTGCACACATTGCGATGATGCACAGGCCTGATCACATCTGCAAAGCTTCAAATTTCTTTATAATCCTGCCAATTTCTTGCACTACAGGTCGATTATGACGTCCATAATAACCCCGTAATGCACGAAAAGTGTCCACTTTTGTAGTAAGTTTTACCTATTTTTACGCGTTCTTCGGTTGTTAAACGATCCATATTCGTTAATGGCAATCCTTTCACTAAATAAACAACACTTAAGATGACAGGTGACAGCAGTTTTCAAATCACTAAATAGATAACCCGTTGTATCAGAATATACAAATAAATAAATAAGTAAATAAAAAGCATCGGTGACAGAACCAAAATTAGAGTATGTTCTCGGATAACATAAGTATTTCTTTAATCAATTATTTAAAACAGAGAACTTCGATCACGACCATTTATGCTTGAAATACTGGAAATGGTTTTGCTCAGTTTTCTTCTTTTATGATAATGGGTCGATTTTCTTGTTATGCAGCAGCGATTTGCACATTGAATTTCAATCCATCTCGTATGGCGCCCATACATCGGACTTCCTTTTGTATTCAGCCTTATTCGAATGATTCCAAACGGTTCTTTGGGCATTGTTTAGTTTTCGGGTAATCGAAATATTGCTCACATGATGATCGGTTTTCAAGATTTCCTATAGTCTACCGATCTTTACAACAATTGGCTTTCTAGAGTATGACGCATCTTTGGCATCAAAATTACGGGAATGGAATCGACAAAATCAAAATAACGCATAATTAGCTGTTTTATCGTCAGATACATTTGCTTTTATAGAATAAAAACTGTAAAATATAATACATTTTATCATTGCTGATGTTCATCTTTGGCGGACATAAAGTCAAGCAATTACAAAATTGTGTGAGCGGTTTTTGAGTACGAAATCTATTTTTCTCATGCCTTATAGCGTAACCTGTTCGCACTTACATGGAGCGAGATTCAGATTACTAAAAAATCTAATGGAAAAGTAATGGTAACTTTATTTTGTAATTTTTGATTTTCAATGCATGCACCCTAATAGATATGCTTTTTCTAATATTTCGCATTTATGGCTGATTATAAATATGTCATGTGTTTTGCGATAAAGTAACGTAAAAATATTTGTATATCAAATTGTTACTCGAATAGCAATACGCAAAGCTATTGGCATTAAAATAAACCATTGTGGAAATATTGATAGATGAATACAATTTAACACAATTTAAATTTAAAAAATAAAAAAAGAATATTTAAATGAACATCAGATGGAACCGTTGCGCATTTTTTCAAACTGGAATTTTAAACATAATGTCAATACCAACATGAACATATAAAACGAAATCTGTGTTATATAGCCTGCATTTGGGGGAGAGCAAATTCTATAAAAAAAAATACAATCATCTAATATTTATATAACAACTACATATTCTTGGGAAACAAACTATATCAGTCAGCGACATAAAATAACAATTCAGAAACGGACATTTACATTTACAACCACTTTTTTTATAAGCGTGTGCATGTGTATGTGTTAATTTACCATACAAATAACAACATCGTTTAATTACTGTTTACATTGCTGTCTGATATCATATTTCGTATTCGCTCTGAATTTAGTTGAAAATCGTAACTGATATTTGTTTAGATTGCAGTTTTCCACGTAATTTTGCTACACATCGACAACATAAAGTGATTGGATTTAATGTTACAAAATTGTTTAAATCTCACTGAGTTATTTTAGAATCCACTCGATTGCGAACAGCAAACCTGTATTTGATTAAATTTCGTTTAACGTTCGAAGAGTATTAGCTTATTGTACTCATCTGTTTACACACATATTTTCGACTGAAAACAGTTTTAAGTTGGATATGAATGGTTTGGAGCTTCAGACTTCATTTTTTTTTAGTTTTTATGAACAACATATGTTTCAAGTGGTGTTGGTTCATTCTAGGAAATTTGAAACAGAGGCACTAGTAATAACTATTGAAATTTCAATTTGTAATTCAGTTGCATATTTAATCCAAAAATGTTACAACTCCGGCAACCCGGAATGAAAATTTAATTTTAAACAATGATATTCATTATTACTAGGTGGTCAACTATGTTCCGGCTGTTTGTCAATAGATGGCGCCAGATGTAAGTGCCAGTCGATTCTGCCACAACCTAAACGTCATGAGCCAAGTTCAGGCATATGGTGAACATACCGCCTCGACACAATAGTAATTTTCTGTCAAATAATCGTCATATGCGGGAAGTATTGATTTTCTCCTTACACTCGAAAAAATGGCTGCTGAAGCTCATTCAGAGCTTCAAAACGTCCACGGAGATATCGATTTAATGAAACAACGGGTGTAAGGTTCGTTCCATCGCTTTAAAGACGGTAATTTTGATATTGGCGACCGTTCGGGGGAAGGAAGACAATGAATTAACGGCATTTCTTGATCCGTGTCAAAAGCAGATAGAACTTACTTCAGTATTAGGAGTTACCCGCCCAGCCATTTCCAAGCGATTGCATGCATTGGGAATGATTCAAAATCAAGGAACTTGAGTTGAAGCCAAGGGACGTTGAGCGTTGTTTTTTCGCCTATGAACAACCACCTCAGCAACAAAAAAGGAAAGGTTTTATTAATCGGTCATGGCGGCTGCCCAGTCATGCTTCTACATCGTCGCTTCGGCCGAACATTCACGCTGCAAAGTTATGCTCTGTATTTGGTGGGACCAGCTCGGTGTCATTTATTACGAGCTGTTGAAACCATCACTGGGGATCGGCATCGACTTCAATTAATGCGCGGAGAGGCACGAAAAATTCAGCGATTCTTCAGCACGACAACGTTCGGCCTCACGTGGCCAAGCCCGTTAAAGATTACCTGGAAACGCTGAAATGGGAGTTCTACATCAAGGAATAGATAGATTTGTGGATAGAATCAAAAGATGAACAGTTTTACCGTGAAGAAATTTGAGCTTTGCCGGAAAGGTGGGAAAATTTAGTAGCTAGCGATGGGCAATACTTTTAATGAATCATTTGTAAACATAATTTTACAATAAAGAATCATTTTTGTTAAAAAAATGACAGCGGGAACTTATTTGCGCAGCCAATATTAAGTTTCAAAATACAACTGCATAAAACAAAAAATCTTTGTCCGATATATTCGGTTCTTATACCACTAAGGGTTGCGAATATTTAGCCATTTTAAGTGAGAATGGTTCAACAGAGTCTTTGAGTTTCCGAGTAGAATGAAAACAGTTGCCAGATATGCTTTTTTAGCCAAATTGTTTTGTTGCGTATTTCGAAGGAAAGATTTTCAATTAAAAAAAAATTATTTTTCAAATAAGTGTTTTTAACCAAATTGTCTCAATGTTTTGTTGTTACTATTTAGAAGAAATGATTTTCAATTAAAAAAAAAAATTATTTGGTTTTGGTAAAGTTTCAACGGAAATATTTACTGGAAACCAAAAAATTTCTTAGAGTTTGATTGGGCATGGAGAAAACCAGGAAACAGTTTAGTTTTAATATTGGAAGCTTGAATAAAATTAAGCTTTTTCTTGACAAAAAATTCATCATTTGACGATACGTGTGCTATTTCAAAATATGATGTACCACTATTTTTTCGCATCTTTCCGACAGCGTACGAATTCGTCGTCAATAGAAAGCTTTACCTTTTTAAGTTATACAAGAATCTAATAAATTTTTAGTTTCTTCATATGATGTGAAGGGCTGCTCAGACAGATCATGTATTATTGTTTGGAACAAGTGTCAGTCGGAGTTGGTATTGTCCGGTTAACGCAGCAGATGGAGTACGACTTCCCAATTAGGAATTTCCAAGTATAGATGAGCATTAGTATGCAATAGAATGATTTTGTCGTGTAATTAGTATTGCTGGGTTTAAGTGTTCCTTAAGTGTTCGATGTCGTTAATTGTATTCGATAACGTTTTCTTTTGGTTTGAAATAATGCGTAATGCACAAGGTATCACAATATGAGTTTTTTCCAGAAAAGTTTGACTTGTGTCGTTTACCACGATTTTCTCTTCGCGAAATTATTACTAAGGCTTAGCATTTCATTAGTAGTGACTAGGATGCAAAATAGGATGCAAAAAAATACTCCTTCCGTTTTTACAAGTGCAAAATCTAAGTTCAATATTTCCAGGCATTAGTTCGTATGGAAACATCACCAAACAAGATGAAATTGCTTGTCGACTCAGTCTATATATAATCGCAAAGTTCTTATCACTTTTGGCATGAATATTCTTTCAGACGCGATTTTAATTAATTCGCACACTTGTGATTTCCTCTGCCTATAACCCTTTTGAAACCATTCGTAATAGCCTCTCTCAATTAAGGCAATCTCGTCACAGGCTTCCATAATCAATCGATGCGGCTCAGCTACACACTTCTTCAAATTCAAGAAATAATCCAAAACATCCCGCATACGACGTTTATTCGGCTTAAATACAGACACTATGAAGACCTTTCGCGGTGAAACTTTATATAAAATCAAGGTCATGAAATTTGAAGCTGAATTTTTTTCCAGAAGACAGTACTATGATTTATTCGCATGGAAAAATTTGTTAAGTTCAACGCCAGTCTGGCTTTTCTACTTTTTTTTTGTTTAGTTTCCAACGCTGTAATTGGAATCATTTACATTTTTACAATATTATCCGTTAGATAATACACTTGTAAACATATACAACTAAATAGTAACAAAAAAAAAACATAATTTTAAAATTTTGTAAATCCAGGGTTACCAATTTCAAGGTCTCCAAATTAAAATTAAATACAACACACATAAAACTATGATTTCAATTTATTCTGGATTGGCTGCAGTAGTGGATCCTTTTGAGGCAGTGTTCAATTCCATTTTACACATTTCTCGGCTATAACTTGAGAAACGTTTGTTTTCAGATGCTTCAACGTTTGAGGATTATTTGCGCAGACACCATATTTGATGTAGACCCACAAAAAAGTCTGACGGCGTTAAATCGCATGAGATTGGTGGCCAATTGACAACGCCAAAACGTCAAATTACGCTTTCTGGAAACTTCTCATGTAATAAAGCCAAAATCTGTCGTGTTGTGTGGCTCGTGGCATCGTCTTGTTGAAACCACATATCGTCCAGTTCATCATTTTTGAAAAATGTGGTCCAATGACAACTCTAGTCCATAATGCGCACCAAACAGTCTTTTCTCCGCATGCAATGGCTTTTCTACAATCACTTATGGGTTCTTCGAGTTCCACATACGATAATTATGCATGTTGCCGTAACCAGCGAGTAAGAAATGAGCTTCACGGATGAAGAAAATTTTGTTAGAAAAATCAGCACTGGAAGTCGGTTACTGTAGCACCCAATCAGCATATCTACGACGTTGAGAATGGTCAGCCGGCTTTAATTTGTGCGTGATTTGAACTCTATATGGATGGAGATGGAAATCCAAATACAAAATACGCAATAATGAGCTGTAAGATAGGCCCAATTATTAAGAACGTCGTGGAATCGACAAATTCAGATTATACAACAAACTTTCACTAACAGAAGCGATAATTTCGGTAGTTCGTACATTACGATTAAGCACAGGCCTGACGACATCTGTAACGCTTCAAGTTTATTCAAACTTCTTTATAATCTAGCCAATTCCCAGCAGGTCAATTGCGACGACCATAATCATCCCGTAAAGCAGAGAAAGTGTCCACGTTTGAATCACCACTTTTGTAGTAAGTTTTAACCATTTTTGCGTGTTTCTCGGTTATTAAAAGAGTCAGACCGGCGTTTTTGAAAACACTAAATGAATATCACCTATATTATGATGTAAAAACGTAGTTGTTCGGATTTCGACTTGTGACAACGGCAACTATTTTTTTTTCTTTTCTTTCCAACACATTAGTTGGCATTAGTTGTTCCGATCTCAGTGTTAGAATTCAATACAAGAAAAGCTGGCAATGCAGCAACATTTTTGATTTAACTTTACCTTTGAAACCGAAAAATGGATAACCCAATACTTTGAAAATGAAAACAAAACGAACTGTAAGACATTTTCACCACTTTGCATATTTAGTGTTCATTCTTTTCATAAATTACGTAGAAAAATGTTGATTTCAAGTATATTAAAAAATGTTTGTGTCTGCTAAGAGGTGCTGATTCAGAGTGGCGCACGAATCGTGCTACAAACACAAAACGGGTACTAATGAGGACTATTATTTAAAGATGTTAAAGGAGTTTTTTTCCGTTTTAACATCATTTGGTTTCAGCAAAATGGAGCAACTTCGCACTTAGCCAGGCCAGTTATGGCGAAACTCCAAAGAAAATTCCCAACAAATTAATATCCAGAAACTGCACCTTCCGCTGCCTCCATGGTCATCTGACCCGACTGCAACAGATTTTTTTTTATAGGATTATGTCAAGCAAGACGTGTACACATCGAAACCAAGGAATTTGACTAAATTGAAGCAGACCATTAAACGATAATTGGGACGAGCCCCACTTAAACTCTTCAGCCCGCAAGGAATAATTTTCTGATCAGGTGTCACATATGCGTAAATGAGCATGGAGTTCACTTACAATCTATCATCTTCAAAACCAATTAATTATATAAAATAAAATTTAATTTTTTATGCAATAAATAAAAATAAATGAAATACATTCACTTTAGAAAATATTTATTTCAATTATTGTAGCACAATTGGCGTGCCGCACTGTAATATCTAATCTTGAGACACACATATTAAAACTGAAATCGGGAATAATGTGTTGCTCTTTTTTCATGGGTCTATACTCAGATTTGTCCTTTTATATTTTAAACAAAAAGTATTGCTGAAGCATCTTTAGCAGTTGTAAATGGCCAGCTATTTGGCGGCTCTTCTCCTTGACAGTAAATTGTCTTAGCTTTTAGGTTTTGTACTACAACTTAAGGCTTTATGTTGCCACTTGATGCATCGTAAAATGTACCTGTTGTTGTTTTATAAGATTAACCATCGCACAGTTGGACCAGGCAACTGGTGCATCATTAAGTGGTACTCTAAAGCCATAAAAGGTGCTCAACTGAATTAAGTCCTTA
Organism: Philornis downsi; assembly: GCA_019455685.1. NCBI lineage: Eukaryota > Metazoa > Arthropoda > Insecta > Diptera > Muscidae > Philornis > Philornis downsi. The sequence continues at coordinate 4,528,728 of JAHXMU010000072.1, forward strand.
ATGTTCTGTTTCTCTCTCTCCCTCTCTCTCTTTCTCCTTCTTTTTCTCTATTTTTGTGTGTATTTTAATGCAGTCAGTGTGGGCTTCCATGTTCTTGGTTAGTTAAGTTAAATTAAATACCTGTCAGGTGATTTAAACTTTAAATCTCTTTTGTTTGGGCTTTCAGTAGTGTGTGTGTGTGTGTGTGTGTGTGGTTCATTATGTGGCGAGTATAATAGTTTTCTCCTCATAAATGCGGAAAGTTGGAGTAATTTTACATGGCAAAGAACAGATGCTGATGAGATGTAAACTATAGTTTGATTGAAATTGAGAAGCAGGATTAAGGCTGTATTATTATGATTTTCAATGAAGGAAGCTTAAAGATGAGTTTTACGATAATAATAGCACATATATTTTTTCTTGATAGTTAGTAGAACTATGTACACCCAATTACTTGTTAGACCAAGTAAACATTTTCAAATTGAAAATGGTTTTTAATTATTCGGTTGGTCAGTTCAGTAGTCGCCCACAAGGGTGAATCGATGTTGTTGGTACATTATCAGTTCTATATATATCTACTCATGCGAACAGCATCGATTTAGTCTCAAAGGGATCTGAAGATGGAGTAATCACGAAGCCCCAAACACGTCGTCCTTGTGGGTGAAAAAATCATGGTAATAGGATACATATAAAAATTTATAATGTTAAAAATAACACAAAAATTGTATCTTATGATGGTAAAATGTTATGTTCAAAATATTGCCCTAATACCTGAACGTTAATCTTCATCACAACGCTAACGTTTTACATAAATAAAGACGCATATGAATCTCAATTTTAAATGGAGGACAACAAACCAGCTTTAACACAAATTCAATACATCTGTTGGTCCTTTTCAACACCAGAACTCTCCCAGTTGATTTACTATATTATGTGATCGGAATCAAAGAAACCTTTTCGGGATATTCTAAATTCCTCAAGGCCTAATATTTTGGTTCAGATAGATGTTTTCCCCAGGAAATTAGTTGCTTCAAAATGTGTTTAATTAAACATAAGAAATTGTACCTAATTTGGTTTAATGGAACTTCGAAATGTGTTCGCTATGAATACAATTAGTTTTAAGGCGCCCCCATTATAAAAGTAGAAATTTCAGTGAAAAATTGATCTACATCATTGGACCGCACAAAGTCTTCTCTTGTAAGCATTGTTCATTATAACCATGTTCGGTATAGGCCCTTTAGTCCTGATTATATGTGTATAGCTTTAGCAGGTTCAAGCAAGATATAGCCATCGGTCATCTTAGATATAATTGTTCTACTCACAAAATTATTATCTACTTTCAAACCAAATTCAGTTTTTTTCTCTAATTGATGGTTCGAGAAAACAGTCATTTCGAGCAAAGTTGCCTGTTAAATTGAGGGAGACTATATGGTGAAACGGTGTTAAGGAGTTCACATATATTAGGTCTTATACAGGGTATCGCACCATTTGCACTACAAGTGCAGTGGTTTGGGAATACAGTCATTTCATTTTTATTGTACAGAAAATTCAATTTTATTTTATATAAGATGATAGACACTAAATGATCACCATACTCATTCAAGCATATGCGACACCTGATTAGAAAATTATTCATTGCGGCCTGAAGGGTTGAAGTCGGGATCACCTCAATTATTGTTTTAACGTACACCTCTTGCTTGACTTAACGCCATAAAAAAGTCTGCTGCAGTTATTTCAGATGACCTTGGGGGCCAGCGAAAAGTGTAGTTTCTGAATATGAATCTATTTGAGAAATTTCTGCAGAGCTCCGTCTTGCTGGAACCAAACGCTTCAAAAAAGGAGACGTCTTCGACGCAATTCTGGGTAAAAAAAAAAAAACAATTTCAACACCTTTGAATAACGGTCCCCATTGACAGTTGCTGTTAAACTGTAGCACGATCATCACCCTGTAATTAAATATAAAATTTCATAACTGTGTGCATTTCACTTGAGAGACAAGCTATACTAACAAGCAAAGATTTTTCTCACATTCCGTATGTGATGTGATTCAATGGGACCTACAGTTTAACGGCGATTCCAAGCATGACAGCTTGGAAAGCATTTACAAGACTTGTCGATTACTCAGCTATCGTCAGATATGTTGAGGTAACCACCGCTCAAATAATGATAGATGGGTGTGTGCGGGAATTCAAGGTCAAGAAAGGGTACGTACCGGCGGCAACGGACTAGCGCATTGAGGGGTACAGAGCTTAAGTAGTGCTGAGCTTAGGGGTTCTTGGACGAATGTGACATATCTATAGGTAGATGGCAAACACGTTGGGAAGAAAGTCATAATGGCCGACCTACATTTAGGTTTTTACCAGATGTTAGGTTCGTTGGAAGAAACCATGATTTTGGTTTTAAGCTCTGTCTTGGTTTCCTGCTAACGGTACATGGGTCACTGAATGCCTTTCTGCATAAGAGAACCCTGTCCGATCGCGAGTAAGCAATTGCGGTGCACCAGTCGAAGACTGGCGGCACGTTTTGTGCGAACCTATGTACAGGGGCTAGCGATAACTATGTCAGGTGATGAGTGGATAGTTAGCAACATGTTCTCCACCCAGGGCATTTCGGCTAGAGCAGAGGTGTTTGCTTCCAAAGCATTTGCTCGGACTAGAACTACTACGATGTAGTTGTAGGAAGTGGGTCTGCTGACCGTTTCAAGGCAGTCTGATCTGAGAATTCAGCGGCTATGAGTCTGTTTGGATGATGCTGATCCCACAATCTCGTTCAGCTTAATAAACGGCAGTCGCTGGACCGCAAGGGGTTGGATTCTGTGTCCAGAAATTAAGACCAGTCTATATATACATTTTTTCTTTCAAAAAATCTTCATTTATTCATCCGGGTACGTTGAACCTGTTCATTAGATTAAAAAGATTGTCTCCGCACCGGTGTTTCAAATTTAATAACGTGGAGCTGGGTAAAGTCCTGTGAAGACTGCAGTTGTGTAGCGATATTAGTTGAATTTTTGGTGAAAAACTCACATAAATCCAATCCAGTAAGAGATAGCTCATTATGGCGGGGCAAACACCAAGACTTGTCTGCCCACAAATCCGGAAGAACAGCATGACATAAACGACACATAATACTCAACTAATATTTGCTGACCGCTTTGCCCGCTGGAAAGAATTCAATACCATGATAGCACCACAATACCACGCAATAATCAACAAAAACTATCAGCATAACCTTGATTTTCCATAATAATGTGGACTGGCTAGCCAGAAATTGTATCTTCCCAGATTTGAACGCTACAACCTTTTTCGAAAATGAAGTATCTAGAAAAATGGAGTTGACTGGTCCATAAAGGGCGAGATTTTAATTTGGTGCCATTTAAAATGTCATTGTTTGACATTTGAACAATTGTTATTGTTTGCTAGTAGAAGGTACGAGGTTAGTAAAAATGGAGCACCACACGAATGAACAACGCATTCTCATTGTGAAATTGCTCTACCAAAATTTTGAAAGTTTTGCGGCTACAGTTCGCAAATTGCGATCAATTTGGGGTCACCAAAATAGTCAACTGCAAAGAGATTAAAGGATAAATTTGCCAAAACTGGGTCTGTTAGTGATATCTTTATATCGACCAGGTCGCCTTCGACCAGGTCGATTGACTGAGAATGTCGCAGCTGTATGTGATGATGTCGCTCAAACTCCATCCATCTCAATTCGACACCGATCTCAGCAAATTGGTGTGTCCAAATCCACTATGCAGCGAATTTTGACGAAAGATTTGCATCTTCATGCATAAAAAGTTCAATTGACTCAGGAACTGAAGAAAGCTGACCATGGACGGCGAAGAGAGTTCGTTAATTGGAGAGACAACATGAAAATTCTGATTTTGCCGATAAAATCATTTTCAGTGACGAGGCCCATTTCTATCTCGATGGCTTCGTCAATAGGCAGAATTATCGCATTTGGTGTGAGGAAAATCCTCGAGTGATTCGCGAGAAGCAAATGCATCCTCAACGTGTCACTGAGTGGTGTGGATTTTAGGCTGGAGGAATCATTGGACCCTTTTTTATGAAAATGATGAATGTCAAGCGAAAACAGTCAATGGTGTTCGGTATCGTGAAATGATAACCAGTTTTTTCGTGCCTAGAATTGAAGAAATCAATGTGGAGGGCATGTGGTTTCAACAAGACGGCGCCACATGTCATACAGCCAGAGAAACAATTCAATTGCTGCATCAGTCATTTAAATCTTGCGTTCTTATTGGGACACCTTTTACTATAACACTTTATACTTTTCTTAAAATTTACACAAACATATTATAAGTTATTTTCTGCAAAATTAAGTACTGAACTTTGTCCGACTGGAGAAAAACACAATTTCGTGTAGCAACATCAGGCTGGAAGGAATTCTTCATACAATTGATACATAACATCGTACTTTGCTCAATGAAGACCATACCCATACCGAAGCCTTGCATGTGCTTTTCCAAATTTTATGGGGTGACATTGAAGAGCTAGGCCACTGCACATAGACAGTTTTACATCAGGACTTGAGAATAATGCCTTCAGTGGCGTACTAAATTTCAATTTAACTTTACATGGTGTATTATATAGTACTAAATGCTAATTTATCTCTTAATGGTGTGTTGCATTTTTATATTTATTTCAGTGTCACAATATCTACTACTTGGTAGCCGCACATATTATTTTCTGATCTCTCGCAAGGCATAAAAAGATGACAAAATTTAAAAGCAATCTTTCAGCTTTGCAATGTGCTTTTTCGGAGTCTACTAAAAGGCCTTCAATTGATCTTCTGAAGGAAAGAAATAGTTCCATATAATTTTGTTTGCCTCGAGGTCATAGAATTGAATTGAGAATCAAGGATGTTCACAAAAATTATGTATTGAAATTTTAACATTTTGCACCCAAGAGAGCTACAACAAAGTTATGAACAAGGATGAAGAATGTTGTCTTGTGGGACAGTAGGACCCAAAATCATAATGAAATATGTTGAGGATTTGTTCGGCATAGTAAAGAAAACCGACGCAAATACAACCTTAAAAATATCGTATTCATTCAGCAGACAAATTTAATTAACAATGGAGAAAGAAAAGGGCAACCGCATATCTTATTTCGATGCTTTGGTCATTAGACAAGGAAAATAACCAGAAATTGACTGGCATCAGAAACCTGCAGCTTCAGGAAGATTAATTAACTTTTAATTAAGAAAAACCGAAGAAGATATTTGTGAATATTACCATCAACTTTATAAATATCAATTGAAAATCTGTGATATTTAATTTCACACCGCAAATGTGGAAAATAGTAAATACATCTTAAGAAAGAACGACTTCCTGAAATTGACGAAAGAACAACTGATTTGCCTAATTAAGCACAAAACAAAATCAGAAAAACACAAGAAATTTTCTACGAAAACATACAAATCCTGGACATATGTACCTGGTTTTTCTGAAAAACTTAAAGACCCCAATCTTTATGACGGAGAGCAATTTGATCTGGCTGTTATGATAGACAATGCAGTCAATGGTATGTTTACTAAAAAAAATAAAGAAAAAATAAAGAAAAATAAATTTAATTTAATTCACAAAATTAAATGGAGATGGAGACAAGCAAGTCCGTCATATGCCAGAAGGTATGTGTTGGCACTACAAAGACAAAATTAAATATAAGATTAGCATCACACAAATCGGACCAAAAAGCAAGGTACAGGCCAATAGAGAAAAAAAACTGCCACCGCAGTCCACTGTACTTTGGCTGGTCATTGACCTGATTTTGACGAAATTTACATTTTACACTACACTTTGGAAATTATACTTATCATCAACGTTCGTACTGAAAACAGACTGAACTAATGCAGTGATACAGATAAATGTGTTCAAATATGTAGACGACGCTCTAAATCATAAATTTAAATAACACAATACACGTAACTCGTTAGGCCTTTTTTTTAATATTTAAACGTAATTATTGTTTGTTGAACGATTTTTTTTTTTAATGATTTTACCTATTTAATGGTTTCGAAACCGCCGACCTGCAAGGTTGTCAGCTTTTAAATACCTGTCATCTGAAGTGTTATTTATTTAGTAAAATGTTTGCCATTGACGAATATGGGTTGTTTAACAACCGAAGAAACCGTAAAAATAGTTAAAACTTACTACAAATGTGGTGATTGAGACGTTGGCTTTCGATCGGACAAAATTTTCTTCAGCAATGAAGCTCATTTCTCACTCGGTGATTACGTCAGCAAGCCAAATTGCCGTATATGAAGCTCGGAGAACACAGAAGTGATTGTGGAAAAGTCATTGCATTTGGAAAAAGTGACTGTTTGGTGCGCATCATGGTTTGTAGGTGTCATTGGGTCGTATTTTATCGAAAATTACGAAAGTGAACTCAAAAGGATTCACTGCTACAACCAATCCAGAGACGGTCATTTAAATGGCATTGTATTTCGTACATGATGACAAGGCCCAAGCATTAAAGTGAAATAAAAGTTTCCTCGAAATTATAGCTTTATGTGTGTTTTATTTAAGTTCACTTTTGAAATCGAAAAATGGATAACCTTGTATATTGTCTTGCTATATTAAATGTTTAAATACCCCTGAATACGAAATCAATCTCAACATTGAGAAATATTAAATAACACAAACATCGTCGTATTTTAATTCAATTCTGTTACCACCAGCCGTACAAAATTATATAGAACATAAATCAAAATAATGTCAAATACATACACAAGAAAGAAGTAGTATTAGGTAATAAGACATATTGCCAATGCTTTCTTTTGGAAGTGCTTCTCATGTTTTCTCGATGCGACGAGTTTTGATCGATGAATAGCTTTCTTGTCGCCTAATGCCAAATGGTGAAGAAAAGGAATCCATGAGAATATTATATTCATGCTAGAATTTAGATGAAAAAATATGAAATTCTGGATTCTAGATTTTTGAAAAAGGAAAAATTTTGATTGAGATTTTGATTTTAAAAATCGTTTCCTTTTATTGTAATAGTTTCATTATATTTTGTGCATAATTCCAGAGAACTCGCACATTCGAAGATATATGTGCTTAGTTTCTCGTACCAACCAAAACCAACTTTTGATGCAATTCCCAAATACTCAGGAATTTTATCGGAAGCTGTTTTAATGTAAATTATTTTCACTATTACATATAAATTGTCCCCCAATGACACATTGAATGTATTCAAATTCTACGCAGAATATAATTCTACTAAGCAACATATCATTCTCTAACTTCTTACAAATGCTGAAACTCACACCCGCTCACATAAATGGCAATTTCAATAATGTTTATGTACATGTAGTTTATATTCAAGCTCATGTGCAATTGATCTTATTTATAACATCCTTGTTGATTAATTAGACGTCAATAATGACTGCGTCAAATAGAACAAAACATTAAAATAATATCAACAAAGATTTCGACACTAACTGAATTAGAAAATCTGTCACGACCATTGTGTGTGACCATCACAGTCTTAAAGCAAACATGAAAGAAAATCTGTTGACAATCAATGAAATATATAAATAAATTGTACATGAACATACATGGATGTGTGTATATGCATACATTATACATATATATGCAAAGATATTTGTATAAATCCTATAGAAGTACTTAATAACCAAAGTGACAGACCGACTGGCGTTTACACAAACAAATATTATAGCATGTAAATACAGGACATTTGACATAAATCCGTAAGGTGTCGTAATTTCCTCAATATTTGTTGTGGATTTCCTGCTGTGTGTGTTTGTGTATTTATATTGAAAGCCATTTGAGTATACGCAATTGTATGTATGTGTTTACCACATACATATGTACATATACACACAAAATAGAAGATTGTACACTTGTCGTGTTCTTGGCTAAGGACAGATATATGACAATTGGATTGTGGTAAAACCTGAAACTCATTTTGCTATCTAAATTGGCATATATCGGTTCAGAAAAAAACCAAAACACTTTTACATTTTCCCAGAAACAATCAAAAATAACCAACGCATGTCATGTTAGTGCAGTTCCTTTAAAGGAAGTGCTTTAAAAGAAACAGAAAAAGTTTAATTTATATTTATATTATTTTATTTTACTGACGTTAGTCTTAAGACTATTTTAAAACCAACAATTTAGAGAATAAATACTCAGTGCGTTCCGATACAGATGGTGTACATTATCTTAGCAACGATTTGAATGTGGGAACAGGGAATAAAGGTGCCAAAATTCATTGCACTGTACTGTTTTACAAGGATATGTGTAATAATTTGAATAGTGAATAGTGACAGATGACATTTCAAACGAAATTAATTTCAAGACTTTGTAAGAAGATTGAACCAGATCTCCCAGCCTAACTAGCTCGCTAAATTACTGGTGACAGAACAATTTCTGCTTACTTATTAAATACTTACTTACTTCTTACTTATTAAATACAAAGGGAAAGGCTAACAGCTTGAGCTGGGAGATAGAGGGAATAATTTGCTCATATCAGAACTTAATACAAATAAGGGGAAGAGAGATTCTGATAGACGTACAAATCTGTATCGATATGACCTTATTTGTCGCTCTGTGGACGTATATTTTGGACGCTCGAACAAATAAAAAAAGAAAATATGAAGGCTGTGGTTGTGATATAATTTGCTCAGTGGGCCACTTTTGGTAAGTAGAACTGGCGCTATGGAATAAACCAAACGTAATGTTACGGTGCCAAAATTAGACTCACTGAACGAAAACATGGCGAAGGACGAAATTTGGCATACGAGCGTCTCATATTCATAGGAAAGTTGAATTATAAACTTGGTAAAATCAGAACGGTTGGGGAAAACTTCTTCATTTAAGGAATGAACTTACCTCCATTTGCTAGTGTTGAGTACTGATGTACTCCTATACTGACAAAAAAATTACAATTTACATAATTTTCAGCGTGTGTGAACTGAAACGGAGTGACTCGATGTATAAAATACTCATATAATAGGAAAGCATTTCGGATATTTTCGTTTATTTGCTGACAGAAAGTAGGTGGCCGAAATCGGTCCATTAGAACAAAATCTTTTCCATGTAATAACTGAATCCTGCTCTGTAGTAATGTCCTATAACCAATTGTGACAATAATTCGTCAATTAAAAATTACATTGTACAGATACAGGAAAGGACCATTTAAGCCAGAAATCGCATCATATGGTTTGGCAAATATGTACTCTAATAAAAATAATAAATAAAAATAATAAATAAATAATGAATAAAATAAAAAAATGACATAAATTTGTAGACGACAGTCATAGTTGTGGTCATGGTTATTGAACAATGACAAAAAGATGAAAGGATGATGAAAGTCGGCGTGCCGTCCACTTTACTGTGAAACACAGTCCATGGCTATGGATATTCATACTATGGCCTAATAAAATCTTAAGACACCTGCCCAAATTTTCACATGGCCACTTAAATATTTTTCATGTTAATATTAATTAAAATAACAAGCATGGGTGTGAAAATGGAAACTGAAACTAGATTATTTCTATCAAATCACTGATTTTTGGACCAAATATTTTCTATAGAGTTTACATAAAAATAAACGTGATTATACAAAGATAGACATCGAATTTATTTGAAATCTAATGTTTCAGTACCAAATAGGCACCATTATGAATATTCAAGATCGCATATTCAAATTACAATAATTTGTAACATTCTGAAACGAGAAACTGTTGGGTCCGACAATATGAAAATGTTACACACATGGGTTGTTGTCCGTGGTGTTGATAGTGAAGATGGAAACCGCTACATCACTGGTCAATAATAAAATAAATTGGGACAACTGCTTCCGAACTACTTCTGAACACATATTTTCCGAATATAAATTTAAATAACTCTCAAGAAATATAGTTTTTTGTCTCATTTCACTACAGTTTAACGGCATTGGTGGGGAACAAATGTGTGCTGATGAATGCTCTTCGGGATCATGTAATTCATGCATACGAGAGGTTTTCCATATCGGATTTCCAAACATTGTAGCTGGAAGCGACATTTTTCGACTTTTCTTTTGTGCGCCTGCAGAAACGCATTTCGGCCGCAATTATATAAGATGCAACTTGCGTTTAAATGTTTTGAAATTGAGAACTTTTAAAATGAAAAAACTTACAGAATCTCAACGTTTAAGTCCAATATTCCACGAAATTTCCACAAAAACTGACTTCTTACCTAATACAAGCCCTGCTTGGCTTATATTGTATCAGGCTTTAATCTTTAGATTAATGCAAAGGCGAAAGTCAACATTTCGAAAATATGCATAGCCATTACAGTCTTGCGATTTCTAGTTCCAACATATTTAATATAGACTAGCAGGCTTTAGGAACAATGCTCAAAAAGAGCATATTGTACTACATATTCTAATCATCATATCTCCTCGTAAAGGAGCCTTGAAAAATCGAAATCATATTTCCCGGTATATTTTATACCGCGTATCTGATGAATGTTCCTACAAATATGTTACGTTGAAGAAGCTTTCATCTCATTTCAATTCAGTATGATTTCAACAAGATGATGCAATATCCCACATAGCGTGATGCAATATCCCATATGGCGTAATTGCAATTAAAATTCTTCCATAAAGTGGATTCAAGAATCCTCGCATTTTGTTGGCACTAAGATTTCTCTATGTTATTGTGTCTGATTTTTCTTGTGGGTTTATTACAAAAAGACAGTTCACAAAAAATAAACAAACAAATTATGAGCAGCGATGGGGCATAAGCGCCCACCGAGCTTGGCGGAAATTTTTTAGGAACCATTAAAGAGGCTCAATAAGAATAGTAATTAATATGAAATATAACAATTAATTGTGTTTCTTAATGTAGCAACATTAATCAGATACTCTGTGTTAGTATCGGCGGAACACATTTCAGTAGATCTACAAAATGTAACACAATTGCATTTTTCTTAACTTCCATTGCAAATTTCTTGAAAACATGATGCATCAGCAACGTTTATCAGTTACCCTGTATTCCTGTCGGCGGAATATATTTCTGTAAAACTACAAAATGCACCACAATGGCATTTTCTCTTAACATCAATTACCAATTTGGTGCGATTGCAAATATTTTAAACCCGATACGATTTCTATGCATTTCATTCAGTGCGATGGGCATCCGTAATTCGGTCCTCAAAGTAAGTTTTGTTCTTGTTTGTTAAGTGAAGAATGGGTGAGTTTCTAATTATAAGTATAAGTTACCATTTTTGCTTACTTTTTTTTATTTTCAAATGCATAATTATCCACTTATTACAAAAATATTACGTGAGAAAAAATTATTATTGGCAGAAGATTTTAATAGTTTATTTTATTTATTTTCATGCTTAGGCTTTCTGTTAGCAATTATTGATCAATATATCGGGGATGACATATATGACTTTTAGAGCGCGCTGCCATTCATGTTGAACCTCCGCGGAGAATATTTTGAGGTTATTAAATAGACAGCACGTTGTTAAATCAAGCAAATATTGCGATTGTGGAACGGTATTGAGTCATGAAGAGGAAATGCAATGTAAGACAAAAAATGCAGTGTTTTTGCTACCAACCAAGGATTGACGCTTCTGCGGCCAAAAATATCTTTTAAAATGGAATTGACTGATTGCCTTGAAATAGCGCATTATCAGTAAGTTCCTTAATTACTACTCGAATGTTTTTGGGCACTACATTTTAGATTTGTAGGATGTAATTTTAATCGGTAGAAGTCGTCCCGGGCCACTCTTTATCTTCAACTCCCTTTCGGCTATCTTAGACATTTTTACCTGACGAATTCTGTCCACCGAAATCAATCTGCAGCAGTATTATGTAGTGAAATATTTTTTAATTTTTATTGCCCTTAGGGGTTATACGAAATGAGTAAAAAAAAGTAAATTTTCAGATTTTGCTTTCGATTATTTTTTTTTTTTATGTTGGTACACTCATCTTGAAGATATGTTGACGATTTTACCTATATAGCATGTTTAGTTTGTTTGTGAGAGGCATAAATAAGACAAGTATTTTGCGTGTTCGGCAATTTTCTGCTATCGAAAAAGTGGATCAAAGAAGTTTCATCAAATTTTGTGTAGAGAATGGAATTAAGTGCTCAAAATCATTTGAAATATTTCCAATGGCATACATTGAGAGTACTCTGAGTCAAAAAAATGTATACAAGAAGAAGGGAAGATGTGAATGACGACACTCGCTCTGGACGTCTCAGCACATCAACAACCGATGAGAATGTTGCGAAAATGAAGAAAATTATTATAGAGAATCGTCGAATCACAATTAAAGAATTTGCTCAGGATGTCAGCATATCGGTTGGCTTATGCCATGCAATCCTTTCGGAAATTTAGAGCATGCATTTTGATCAAAAACAACGTCGCATGATCATCGCTCAGGAATTGTTGAATGACGTCAACGATGATCTATATGTAAAAGAGTCATAACTGGTGACGAATCATTATCAAAACCAAAGTCCAATCGTCCCAATGGAAGAGTCCAGGAATGCCAAGACTAAAAAAGCATGATAAGTTTGTTCAAATTTCAAGGCCGTCACCGCATTCACCAGATTTGGCCTCCTGTTCCCAAGGTTGAAGAGACCCATGAAAGGACGGCGTTTTGCGATGATTGAGGAGATAAAAACCGAATCGCTGAGTTAGATCAAGGACATACCAAAAAGTGAATATCGTAACTGCTTTGAGGATTAGAAAAAATACTGGCACAAGTGTGTTATATCTGAGGCGAATCACTTTGAAGGAGATAAAATAGAAATTGATGAATAAATAAATATTTTTTGAGAAAAATTAAAATTTACGTTATATTATGAACGCACCTCCTATGTCAAAATTTAAAGTTGTATTTACACGTTGCATTCGAAAGATTTTTTACTTTTGGACATATATTTTTGTATATCTTTACAACAAGTGGTTACAGAGAGTGACTAATGAATGTTGCTACCAACATAATATTTAAAATGCAGCGAGCTTTTTCCTTAACAACTATCCCATAATGACATTCCTTTCAACTCTTTGTAGTTTCAGCAAAATTGTGCAACTGTCATAAAGTCATTTCTGTTAACAATTTCGATGATTTAAAGTAATGTATTCAAACAATAATTGAGGCAATTTCAGCTGTCACACCCCAGGTAATAATGAATAAAGATATCAAATATGCATCACCGAGAGTGGATATTTAATAAAAATGTATTGCAAATAGAGGAAAAATAATTTTGTATGGACTTACAAGTAAGTTATTTAAACTTCCACTGTGTCCACTTTTTTCCCCGTCTCTTTGTTAGCGTTACACATATAAATGTAGTTTCTTTAATGCGTCATATGCTTGAAACGTTTGGATCGAAATGGTTTACATACTAACGGATAAATTCCACAGAAAATGCAAAGGAATTATCAAATCAGACTATAATTGTTTTGAAATTTACGTGTTTAAATGTGGACGAACTTTCTCATTCCAGCACATAGCATTGTTCTTTCAGGATTGTGACAACGAGCACTAATACACATTACAACTGTAGTTTGATAGTCTTGCCACTCCATATTAACAAGTTAGTGGCCAGAATACTATAGAGACCATAACATTCTGACCATAAGTAACCAACGCTCAGGAATTTTCTTTGCACACAAACAACAACAAAATCATTAAAGAAAAGATTAGAAGATCACTCGAATAAAGAAAAATTAGTATTTTCTCCCTTTTTATTATTACATAGAAACAAGAAATGTCAAAAATGCCATCACGGTTTATCGGATGCATATTCGTCTCTCTGACATTTGCACATTTTCGTTTAATTAACATATCTACGCATATCTAGGCGTTTCTGATAGCATCGTATACGTGGTCACACAAATATCAAAATTAATTACAAATTGCTATCGTGTTGCCTGTTTAGATTTATTAAGTTGTTAGTATAGTAGTTGTCAGCGTCAACAATGTTCGTATGTGTAAAAGCAGGCGCCAATTATTTGCTTCCAATTTCGCAAATTTCATGTCCGATAATTAGTTATGATGCGAGAAATGAGTGACAGCGGAAAGGGGCACGTAGCACCGTATCACCTTAAGCTAGGTTCTACCGTCTCCCTTTCTACAGGAATTCAGAGTTACCAGTTATAAAACGTTTTATGAATATGGTGTCTGAATTGACTCGTCATTGCTTGTCTTCAGCAACCTTATTAATCATGTACGTTTTTGAAGAAAATTCAGTGCTTTCGAAACTGGTCGCGTGGTATCGCTTTTCATACCCAAAAATTATATAAAGTGATACGAATTAATTTACATTTATTTGACGGTTTTCTGTTACCATTTTCTTCACTTTTTCGATGTTAACAGCAGTTCAAGTCATTGATGGCCGAGCAGAGCGAGGCAAATCTTCTATGATATCTCGACCCCTTCTGAATGCATTGTATCACCTACGAGTATAGTCACATATTTTTGACAAAGTCGATTCACCGTAAGTTTCAGCAACGTCTTCAGCAATTTGACATACAAAATTATATTTGCGATATAAAAATTAAGTTGAATTCTTTGTTAGAAATTTGTAGAAACTAATTACTTTTAAGGCGTAAGGCGTGATATCAAAGCCAAGAGGATTTGACACTGAAAATCGCCTTAAGCTACGTGCTCTGCAGGAGGAAAACAGTTTCACGAAAAGTCTCTCCCTGTGAAAAAATTATGGGAACTTTTCTTGAATTGGTCTTCAATATCGAAATCAGAACAACTTACATGACATTCTACGTCATAATTATTTTTATAATATTCAGTGTGCTGCACGAATCATGCTACTATCAACTATCAACTGTCAATGGAGTTCGTTATTTATAGATGTTGTCGGAGTTTTTTTTACCCAGAACTGTGAGGAAAACGTATCCGTTTCAACAGCATTAGGTTCTAGCAAGATGAAGCAACTGCATACATAACATGACCGGTTATGGCGGAGCTCCGAGGAAAACTCCCAAATAAATTAATATTTAGAAACTACACAATCCGTTGGCCCCGAAAGGTCACCTGACCTAACTGCACCAGACTGGCATTATGTCAAGCTAGAGGTGCAAAATGAAACCAAGGAATTTCACTAAATTAAAGCAGTCCATTAAAACAATGTGCAAGGCAATCCCGACTTCAACCCTTCAGGCTGCAATGCATAATTTTCTGATCAGGTGTCGCACATGCGCGAATGAGCACGGAAATAACTTACGGTCTGGCATCTTCAAAACCAATTAGTTATATAAAATAAAATTGAATTTTCTATACAATAAAAAAAAGAAATACATTGATTAAAAAAGTTATATGAATTTCTTATTGTAGTGCAATTGGTGCGCCACAATGTAGTCACAAATTTGTAAAGTTATGTCTTTTTCATTACAATTCCATCTCATAAATTTACAAATGTAATATCAAACATATTACAATATAAAAATGTAAGTTCTTCTGATTTCAGTGACGGAAACCAACAAAGAAAAAGGCAAGCATTTATACTTAAGAATAATTTCCTCGCAAAAAACACAGTGCGGTTTGATGGAAAAAATTTGGGTTTAAATTTCACAATCATTTTCTTTTAACATGAATTTTAACAGAGACAAGACGACACACAAATTTAAGTTCTTCCCATTTCAGTGCTGGAAACCAACAAAACAAAAAATTACGAAAAATTTCGCCGCGAAACGTAGTACTGTTTGGTGGAAAATTTTTGGTTCAATTTCACAATCATTATTTTACGTGTCAGTAAAAAAGTCAGTCAGCCAGAATAAAAATGAATCAAAAAAAGGTCTGTGGAAATGTGACGTAATTTAAAATCTTAGAATGGGGATGTGATCGCGTTGTATACATTTTAATGTACCCTAAGCCAGCACAAATAGCATTGAGATTACCAGATTGGCGTTAAACAAGAGCGCAAACATGTATGAATCACCAAATCTGTAAATAGATTTAATTTGTTTCAATTTCTGGGAACAAATTCAAATATAT
>JAHXMU010000072.1:4545104-4576411 GCA_019455685.1 Philornis downsi
CTTGACTCTGATTCCAACAAACAAATTCAAATTCTATTAAATTTTGTTTCTGTTTCATATATTTAAAACGAAATTACAAACACTTTTGATTTTGATTCATTCTCACATATTGGAAACGAAATTACAGACAGTTTTGATTCAATAAAGGAAACGTTTTGTTTGTATTTTATTTGAAATTTATCAATTTGATCAATTTGAGGGGCTGTGGAAATTTTCGACAGTCTGGTATCGTAACTTCTGAATAAAAATTAGTTTTCTCCACAAAGGACCGAAACTACATCAAACTACATTTAATTCAGATTCAAATAGGGAAACGAAACTGCATGAAATTCTGTTGTCGCTTCAGATTCTTGAATTATAGAAACGAAACCAATGCAGGTTTCTAATTCCGTTTCTCGTAAAAAACGAATCAATATATGAAGTGAGTTGTTGTTGTTGCGAATATGTGTTATAAGTAAATTTCAAGTGTATTAAAAAAAATTAACAATACCAAAATTGAAACGAAACTGAACCTTCATAACGTTCCCTGTTCATGACTATGTTGTACAACACACTAACCTAACCTTGCTTACCTTATACCTGTTATATTACCTTATAGATCGAACCAACCCACATCCAATAATTGTTAAAAAATGTTCTTGTTTTTCAGGCGCACATTCCACTCGATAAAAATTCACTTAATTTTTATATCAAATTATACTTTTATTACTCAAAAAAAGCTATCCAAAGCTGTCGTGACAAATTGCCACCTCCCGGATTGACTTTTAGAGGGCGCTGCAATGCACTACGATGCGCAACGAATATAGTAATTGTGAAGCGATATTAGTTAAATTTTGGGTGAATTATCATGGTACAAATATCAAGAATTGTCTGTTAATAAATCTGACCTTCTTTTTTAAATGTCTTCACAGAAATTTAAAGTAGTGTTCCTGTTGATATTTTAGCATGGCAGTAAAAACTCATTCATAATGGCAGTAAAAAACTATAATTATAAACTCGATTTTTGAGCGACTTTGACCCGCTCTTTTCAGTCTTGCTTCACGTTTACATTTACTCGATTGGTCGGTCGTTTCTGGATCATAAGGCGGCACATAAATTCAAGTCTCGTATCATGTAATAGTGCGTTTTGTATCGTACAAATAACTTATTCACTGATTTAGACGAGACAGTCCTTTTCGAGAAAATTAAGTGGTCCAAAAAATTTTTGAAATAAAATTGAGTGATCCGTTTGAAATCAGCGACGGTATTTGTTATGTTAATATTTTTGATGTTAATCGATTCAACTTCTTCGAGGCTTTGATTGAACTGTTTATAACACCTGTAAGCATTTCGTTTCAACAAAATCTGCCTTTTGCAACATTCTAAGAGTTTACGCAACTGAAATTCCAATTTGTAAGTAAAATTAAATGAAATGTCTTTGCTCAAGAAAATCATGCGTTGTAGAAATCGCCGAAATCACCTTTTGCGTTGTATTCACTTATATATGTCTTAGTATAAAAAATAGATTACATTATTCTAAAAAATATTTTTTTATTGATACATATTAAATGATAGTAAAATAAGTTTAATTTATATTGATATATTACTAAATGAATCAATGAATGGAGAAAAAGTATTATGAAGATTTAAACAGGTGAATATTTTTATAAAATAAGCGGTCAGAGAATATTTTTTTCCCCATTCATTTTCTTCATTGAATTTTTTTTTTTGAAATTTAAAATAAGTATTCAAATCTTAATCCTATCTTAAACTAAAGTATCCTGCCATTGCCGGATCTTATTTTTGGTGAGCCGAACTTTGTATCATCGGACCAAGTCCAGTATGTCCTGTCTTCTTAGCCGTATATGACCGGAAAAATTTTGAGGGTTTTGAGCGAGCGAGTTTGGGTGGGAGGACAGCTTCGATATATATGACCTGCTTAATTTGTTTATTTTCTCGGAAATATAAGGAATGTTTAAATCTTTGTGTATGTTATCATTCCTAACATACCATGGGGCACCACAAATTTGACGCAGTATTCTTGACTGTCTTCTCTGCAGCTTATTTATGTTAGAAGCCGATGCCGTTCCCCACAACTGGATGCCGTATGTCCATATTGGCTTCAATATTGTTTTGTAGATGGTGATTTTATATTCCAAACTGAGAGTAGACTGGGAGCCAATAAGCCAGTGGAATTGAGCCATTTTTAATTTCAATTGTATGATTTTTGAGTCAGTGTGATTTTTCCAGGTGAGACGTCGGTCGAGGTGAATACCCAAATATTTGACATGGTTATGAACGGCTATAGCACTGCTGTGAATAGTGAGGGCTGGGCAATTGTTCTGTCTAAGAGAGAATGTAACCTGTACACTCTTAGTGGCATTTACTTTTATCTTCCACTTTTCGAGCCAAGATTCTAATGTGTGTATATGAGACTGCAGTTGTCTAGAAGCCATTAATGGGCAACTGCTAGTGCTCATGAATGCAGTGTCATCAGCAGAGTTGGGGTTTGAATTAGGGAATGAACAGGCATATCAGAGGTTTAGATGGTACATAGTATAGGGCCTAGTATATTGCCCAGCGGAACTCGTGCTGAAACTTTCTTTGAGTTGAAACGGAGTCCTTCGATCTTGCCACAAAAGATCGCTCCTTCATATAGCTCTTCAGCAGCTATAGCAGGATATTTGTCGGTAGAAAAGAGACTATTTTGTGAATAAGGCCTTCATGCCACACTTTATCAAAGGCTTGGGAGATGTCTATAAAGAGAGCTGAGCAATATTTCCGACCTTCGAATGTTTTTCTGATCTGGGTTACTGTATGGTGTACTTGTTCTATCGTTCCATGACCCTTGCGAAACCCAAACTAATGCATGGGTATTACCCGGTTTGCTTCAATATGGAGTACAAAATTTGGGGAAAGATCTTTTCAAACAGTTTACTTTAGTTTAGATAAAAAAGGGTGTAAGCTTATGGGTCGATAGGATGTAATTTGTGACAGTTTCTTTCCAGGTTTTGGGATCATTATTATTTGAGACAGCTTCCATGATCGAGGAAAGTATTCAATTTGAAGTATAGCATTAAATATAAATAAAACTAATTTTAGGATATTGTGGGGGAGTTCTGAAATCATTTTCGCTGTTATTTTGTCGTGTCCAGGAGATTTATTCATTTTCAACAAGAGAACATTTTTCTTTAAGAGAGTTAGACTTATTTTCATTGGATTTGTGACCATTGGGCTAATGATCGTCGGATTCACACGAGAGATTGTATCGTTAGGAGTAAATACTTCTTACAGATGATCAGCAAATTCTTTCACTTTTTCATCACTACTCCTTGCCCATCCTCCATCTTTCATCTGTATTGGAGACTCCTGTGTTATAGGACGCTGTAGTTGCCCTGTGACCTTGTACAGGCTATAGTTAGTTTTTTGTGTGGCTCCTAGACGAGATAAGTGGCGGGCTTCGAAGATTCCTCTTTTTTCATCCAGAGTTGACCTTAGTTTTGACTTGCACTGGTCGAGACGAGCTTTGAGGTAGGGAGATCTGTGCTTTTGCCATTGTCTTCAAGCTTTCCTTTTGTCTTTGATTAGGGATTCAATATGACATGAAGAGCCATTTTTTGTTTTAGCATAGACCTTGTGCGGAGTTGCCAAGTTTGCGGCAGTTGTCATTGTGGCAGTGAGTACATTGATGACAGACTGATTTTCATCTGGTGTTTTGAGAGAAAAGTTTTGGCACAGATGTGAGCTTATGTACATTTTGTATCTAACCCAATTTGTATGCCTGTTTGAGAAGATTTCCGGGTTCAAGGGAATGTCGAAAACTGTGAGAATTGTGGGGGAGTGGTCTGATGAGAGGTCGAGGGAAGGACTAACGATGATGTGTTCTCTTGTTATGCTCTTCATAACTGCAAAATATATGAGATCGGGGGTTTTATTAAGATCCGTGGGCCAGTATGCTGCTTCACCTCCAGACTGAACTCGATATAGCATTCATCAATTGCCTGCTCCTGGGGTTAACGAGCCTAGGCCCCCAGAAAGTATGTTTAGCATTGTAGTCTCCGGCTGCTATAAACTTGTCACCAAGAGTAGAGAACAAGTGTGAAAACTGGTCTTCGCTTATAACATATTTGGGAGGGCAGTATATCGAAGAAACTATTACGTTCAATCTAGTAAGTGCAACTGAAGTGGCTTGTATGTGATCAATTTTATATTCGCCTAGAGGGAAGTTGTTTACCTGATCATTAATTATTACAGCTGTTCCTCCGCAAGCTCTGCCACTGGGATGTTTTGTATCGTAGGTTGAGTATCCATTTATTCGAAAGCAATTTTTTAACGAGAAATAAGTTTCAGAGACTAAGAGAATGTCAATATCTCGGGATCTCAGGAAATACTCTACTTCATTCTTGTGTTGGGTGAGTCCGTTGGCATTCCAGTAACAAATTCTTATAGAGTTCATTTTCTGGTTAATAAAACTTGAATGAGCATATTCTGGTTTCGTAACATTTCTTGCAAAGTCCCCTACATATTTGTCATGAAATTATTCATAGTTTTTATGAAGGATTCGATTGAGGTTTCAATATTATTTTTCTGCGGAGGAGCTTGAGGAACCTGATTTTTGAGAGTTTGTGCATATGTCATTTGAGTCGTCGTTGCTGAATTGACATTTGAGACTGATGGAACTGGATTTGGGATACACCCAAACTCTGGCACTTGAAACTGAGGAGTTTCCTGCCTTCTATGAGAGAGCTTCCTCCTTAGTTCTATGTACACGGGGCAACCTCTATAATTAGCTGCATGGTTTCCTCCACAGTTTCCACATTTCTTCAGACTGGGATCTGTTTTTCGTAACTTGCATTCTGAAGTTTTATGAATACTTCCGCATATCACACATACGGATGGTAATTTGCAGTAAGCCTTAGTATGCCCAAACTCCTGGCAGTTTAAGCATTGAGGAGGGTCTTTGCGCGCTAGTGGTTCTTTAACTGATACTCTACGATGAAGCAGATATCTGAGATTGTAAATTGGGTGGGGTTTCCACCTTAAACATGCGCTGAGGAGCCTTGAACTTATTGATTATATTGTAAATGAATTTCGCTTCGTAACCCTCATTTCCAACAGCCTCCTTTAATTCCTGTATGGGAACGTTGCTTTCAATGCCATTGATTACAACTATTAGTCCCTTAGAGCTTTTGAGTTGGTAAGTATAGTAATTCTTACGTTCCTGGTCAAAAAATTTGGAAATTGCACGATATTTTTCTTCAGTATATGTTTGAACTTTTGTCTCCAGCACCTTCCTCTTGTACAAAGACACTACATGGAAACCGTCTTTACCAGTTAAATGAGATAAACTGTTTACCAGATTATTAGAGATAGCTTCTTTTAGGAATATTGGGGGAGGTTTTTGGGTTCTCTTAGGTTGTGATTGCAAATTTTCGTCTTCTGTGGCCAAAATTCCGTAATTTTGACCTCTTGGGTCAACCTGTGATGGAGGGATGCTTCTGGAATACTTCGAGCTTGGAAATTTTTGGCTAGACTTTGGGCTCAATTTTCTTTTCAGGATGGGAAAGTAAACATCTATCTCAATTTGAACCGTTACATTTTGAGGTTTTTGTTTCGGTATAGCGCCCTTCGAGGTCCATATTGCCGGTTGAGTAGCATTGGCGAGAGTTGCCACTATATCACCGTTTGCACGAATGGAAGGTGAAATATCGGGTATACTTTTAGGCGGAATCTTAACTTGGGGGCAAACTGATTGTTTGTGGAGCATGGGAAAACGAAGTATTTACGCACATACTTTTAGGCGGCAACATGTTTTGTCCACTTGCCAAACTGTCATCATTGTTCAGAAATAGTTTCTTCTCTTTACCTTTTTGCCGCCTTATGCAAATCGATTAAATCTCATTTCTCTGCCCACTCTTGAAAAAAGAAGATTTATGTTAAGAGCTATATTTATTGTTAAGCTAATCTATGGACAAACAGATTCGCCTTTCCTACCGAGCAAAATTAATTTTAATATTCCGCAAAGATTTGTCCGAAATTCTCTGTCGTTAGCACTCAGTACTGCAAGAAGTAATTATTAAATTCGTAGTGCATTCCGTTGACTGTGCTCAATATGCAACGAAATTTATTGTTATATATCGTGTAATGATTCGATCGAAATTATTAAGCGAAAAATATTTAATAGATTATAATTAGCATTTATTACTGGTTGCCAACGTATGTCACCTGTTAATTGTCGATATGCTGTTGGGAAAAGCCACTCTGCCAGCTCTGAATTTGTTTCAAATTATTTTTTCCATGTCTCTCGCCGCCTTTTCCTTTATGTGTGTTGCTGGTGAAATCCCCCGGCATCATAATTTTTCATAATCGTTTTATGTTCCTGCCGGTTTCCAGTCATCATCTCTTCTGATCCGGTTGCCGGTAATTGCTGCTAATATTTCTATGTTGTGTTCTTATTATCCAATGGAAGAAGTGTGTTTGTGTTTTTGTCGTTGTGTCGTTTCCATCACTCTCGTACAATTGTTGTGTATCTGTTCTGTGCCTTCATTCGTAATTCTATACGTTTAGTTACCCTTTTATTTTAATTATGGTTATTTTAGCTAATTTTGTATATTTAAGTTTTGAGATATACTCAGTTACCCTCACTGATGTTTTTAATATTTTTCATGTTTTAAAAATTGTTGTTTGTCTCGCACTATATGCCATTTAAAGCACAAATATTATGTTTTTAATTGATATCATAAGTAAGTAAAATTTATAATATATTTGTTGTTCATCAACTATTTAATATTTTATTACTTATTATATACATTTTCTTTTATTATATTTTTTTATTATTGTTTTTTTTTATTTATGTTTATATATTTTTTTTTTAATTTGTAAGGAATTTTGTTTTATATTATATTATGTTTAATGAATAATTGCAATGAATAACAGCTAGCATACGTCAAGTTTAGTAGCTGCGTATAAAATAAATAAATAAAGAAATAAAAAAAATAATAAAAATCGTCAATTTTCGGGGCCAGGAGGTAGATAAATGTTGCTCAAAACCGTTTTGAACTACATATATCAGCATCAATGCATGGGCGCCACGCAAGATAAAGCAAATTTTCATCTGCGACTCACTGCCGAATCGCAATAAATAGTTCCATTCCTAAAACGAATAATGGTTGAGTCACCTACGACAACACCAAGCAAAAACGGTCATGGTCAAATCGCGGTGGGCCAACGCAAACTGTAGCCAAGTCGGGATTGACGGTCTGGAATGTTTTACAGTATGTTTGGAGGTATTGGCGGGGAATCATCTCTTAATTCATACCTGTACTATCAACAATTGAATCGTATGTAGGAAGCAATTGCCTTGAAGCAGCCAGCTTTTGCCAATAGGAGAGAAATTGGGTCGCAACAGGACGAAATCACGCCACACACATCGACAGTGACTTGCCAGAAGTTCCAGGAGCTTTGTTGGGGGTTGTCAATAAGAACTTGGGCTTTTATGAGAGAAACATAATGGAATTATATTCAAAATGCTAAACAAAGTCTTAAATGTAATGCAAAAATAATGGATTTCTTTCTAATACAACTTACATTATAAAATATGGAATTGTTATAGCCACAATTTTTTTTTTCAAAATTTTGTTATTTGTCCAAGTGTCCATTTCCGGGTCCGCAAAAATGGAAACCGCTCCGCGGGCAACAATAAACGTTAAATCCTTACCCACTTTTTGGTAGAGTTTATAAATGTAATAAACATTTCTCTACATCTATTATTTTCATTTATGTATGCAGGTTGTCTCTTTCTAATCTCTTTATTCCGTTTACGAATTAGAAAATATTATTTTAATGGCAGCGGCCAAACAGCAGATTTTACAATTAGGATGGTTCCGTACATGCGTGTATAAATTGGGAATGCATCCTCTCCACATCTGTCAATCATCACAATATACTGCTTTTAGTTAACTAATAAATGATAAAACTCTAGGATAAGTATTGAAAATTAGTTATTTTTAGCTTAATTGCTTGCTTACGGCATAAGAACCGTAAAGTTGCGTATCATGAATGCCTGCCGGAAAATCTGTTTAAATCGGTGAAGATGACTTGATATCTACCTGCATCGACATCTAAAATGTGAGTACTAACTTTCATGGTATCAGTCTCTTATACTGTTCTGATTGAACCTTACCAGTGTAGCTTTGGACCTGGTAAATTTGCAACTGACAGGTATTCATATTGCCACAAAGTTTGGAGAAGGTCCAAGACAAACAGATGGACACATAGCAATTTTTCGTCGATTTTATAGTGGTATTTCATTACCAAAGCGAAGATGCCGAACAAACAAATCTTGTTTTAGTGCTACAAATTGATAAGCAAGCCAAATTTTTCTGATTAGTTAATTGGCTTGCCCTCCCATCCGTGCATGCTATATTTTAAGCAAAACGTTAGCAAATAAATGGATAAATAAATCTCTTAAATTGTTTAAAATTATTCAAATTTTTTACCGTGTATCATCTGTGAACCTGTACGATACAATTCGACAACCATGGAACAACTTTTTCTCTCATACTAATAGCGGTCACTGCAATTGATTGCAGTTATTTTTTTCCATATAAGATGTAATTGGTTCGCGTGTTAAAACTGAATGATTACTTATGCGCCACCCTTTAAAACCATGACCAATGTGTTCAGTTAGTTTAGTCACAACTTTCCTAGTTTTTTCAGACTATCTAGGTACAAAAAAAATAACTGTTGTGGCAACTGAAATGGCGATATCTGAAACTTACATATTTTGTAAAATGGATATTATAACCAATTCTTAGTTTGGTTTTATGTTGCCAACTAAATGCAAAATATATAAAGATCGGGGATTAATAAAATTGCTGGTCTTATTTAAACGTAAATTTGTTTGTTTTAAAACATAGTTTGTTTTAAAACAATGAGATATATGATAACTTAAATTAGTAATCCCGTACTGATTTGGCGTCATTAATATGTGTGATACAGATTTTACTTCCAGTTATTTTATGTTTGAAATAGTTGTTAATTTGTTGAAAATAGTTACTGAACGGTCATATTTCTAGTCTTTTCACACACAAATAAAAATTATGATCGTCTTTGACGATGTGTGTTTAATACGGTCATATATAGGTTCCTTATTTTTAAGAATGTTTTCGCAAATTATCATAGGTTTTTTAAAAGTAAAACTTCAAAATTAAGCAACGATATTTCGGCTGTCCTTGGAGTTAATTTTCTGTTCTTAATGCCGTTAGCTGCCGAAAGTGAACTAAGGAATTTTTTGGCCTTAAAGCCACCGTCTAAAAGTAATTGGCTGTCTTTTCCTTATCCACTCTTATCCACTCTTATCCACTATGGTAATTTTTCATGTACTTTAAATGTGTGTGCAGTATAGAAATAGATTATTTCGCAATTGTTGTTGTTGGATTTAAAGCATATAGTATTTCAATATGAATTTGTAAAGTGCGTCGAGTGCTCATTATAAGACTCACTGTATTTGTTACAAGAAATACAATCATCTTTAAAAAGCGTATTCGAAAAATGGAACATAAAACATGGGTATAAAACAAACAATTTGCAAATACAACAAATTCTTTTCAAGAAAGGTAATTAAATGAATTACAAAAAAGTAAACCATAACATAAAAAATTCTGCTAAATATATTTGATAGATAATACTTAATACTTTGATAGACAATACGAATTATTGTGATGACAATAAATATGAATTTGACCTAAATATGCCTCTGCGAAATCGATTTACTGCTGTGATAACCAATGAATTGTGCGTGCAGCACAAAATTACGGTTATATTTAGTACCAATAGCCATACAAATTTTTCAATTCATTCAAATAAAAGCTGATTCTGTTGGCGGTACTACCATTAGTTCATAAACCTTTTTTATTAACTACTGTTAAAAATAGAAAATAGTCAACTCAATTTTTTTGTAATTGGAACTTGGAAATTTTTTGGTGTGAACCGGTAATCGGTTTCCCTGAATGTATCTGTAATACTTTCGAGCATTACCACTTACTTAAAACTTATTAAAACTGACGTTCAGTTTCCTTATTAAATACCATTCAGTGAGTCAAAACTAGAAATGCTCATAAATCTAGTGAATGTCAGCAAGTCCTCCGAAGTGTGTTATCCCTTTTGTGTTTCCATGAACGTTTTACAGCAGTGCTTAATTTTCATTGAAATCAAATGAACAACCGCCATGTAAATTTCTAATACAAAACTTTTCATTCTGCTTGCATCGTCTTGTAATTTTTTTTATTCTTTGCCCTAAAACTTTTCGTAGAAGAAATGTTTCAAACAAATTAGTAAATCTCAAAGTTTAATTAAACCATTGTAATTTAAATGCACAAATTAATTTTCAGAATCTAGTGTAAATCACAAACACGAGGCCAAAAGAAAAGCACATTAAATATATTTTGTTAACCAAAATCATGAAGCCAAGAGAAGTAAGGAGATGGAAAAAGTTTATGAAATATTGGGGTGGTTAACCACAGCGTTCCAGTGTTGCAATTATACTGTTTACAAATTACTTAAATTATTAAAATTACTAAAAAATATTAACATCTATATAAAATGGATTTTGAAGACAAAAGTTCTTAAACTAAAGAATTAAAAAACAAAAAGACAAGTGATATGTATTTCTTATTATCAATTATGACACTTTAGGGCAAATTATGATAATAGAGATAACTCGATTAGGTTATGTCAGTGTGGCAGTCTGAATAGACAGACTCACTTGGACTGTATAATCCATTGTGATACCACGGAAACTAGAGATAAAGGTGTCCCTAGTTTCTCTCGTTGAACCATCCTGAGCGCCCCAAGAAACTGTTAGGTCGGACAATATCTATATCGTTCATATCTGCCAGGTCCCTAAAGAAATAAGAGCCCAGTGTTGATCCCCGCCTGGTCGCCAGGGCGGGGCAATTGCAGAGAAGATGTTTCATAGACTCCTCCTCCTCTTTATTCCTACAACTCCTGGAGAAGTCACTAGTCGGAACCTCCAACCTCACTGCATGTCTTCCACTCAGACAGTGTCCCCTCGTGACGAATAAAAGCAATGACACGTCGGGTCTTGATAGCGACAGCAGTGTGTGTGAACGCTTCAGATCTAGGCGAGGCCACATTCGTCTGGATTTGTCACAGCCCCGGATAGAAGCCCACCTACCATTTGCCGCTAAATATGCTCCATATCGCAGTAGGAGCTTACAAGTGGCTAGAGACATGCCCACGGGCTCCAACTCGGCTGAAGTCTGCAAGGTTGTCCCTAGTTTTGCCGTCTCGTCTGCTCTGCAGTTCCCTGATATGGCCTTGTGGCCCGGCACCCACATAAAGTTAATGTTGAAATACCGGGCCATCTCGCCAAGAGATCTGCGGCAATTCAGGACTGATGTTGAGTTCAGGAAGACAGAATCTGATGGCAGCTTGACTACCAGAGAATATGTTAAACCCCACAGTGATGCGAATTATGTATCTCAACCATTCTGACACTTCCATAATGACCTAAATCTCTTCCTGATAAACACTACAGTAATCAGGTAGCCTTACTCCTAGGGCTCTGGAGTAAACCCCTAAACCTATCTGATCATTTAATTTTGAGCCGTCAGTGTAGAAGTCGACATACAGTCTTATACCAGGATGTCTACATTTCCATGTATCTCTATCTAGTATAAGTATATGGTTCCCTTGTCGAACAATGGTTCAGCCAGAGTACAGTCAGTAGTGCCTGTTATATCAGGTACCATGTTGAGAATCACACTGTGACCATGATCACTGTTTGACCACTGTGACAGCTCTCCTAGACCTACCGCCGCAGCTGCGGCAGTCTGCGTACTAATTATGTCCAGGGATAGTAAATGCAAAATTACATGGATGGAGTGGTACGGAGCGCACTTGTGATGCACAGACTAGCCATCCTCTGGACCTTGTCCAGTATCCTGCAGTACGTTGACTTCTCAAGAGCTTTCCACCAGACGATAACTACATACAACATTATCAGTCTTACTACTGCAGTATACAATCAGCGACCAAAGCGAGACCTTAAGCCCCATTGTTTCCCTATGCCCTCTTGCACGCATATAGCGTCACTGTGGCCTTTTTCGCCCTGTCCAAAATGTTGGGTTTAAAATTCAGCTTCTTGTCCAATATTACACCAATGTATTTTGCACAGTCTGCGAAAGGAATTTAAGTACCCCGCAGAGAGATGGGATTCACAGGTGGAATCCTGTGCCTCCTGGTGAACAGAACCATTTCGGTTTTATTTAGATTTACTCCGAGACCGTTTTCCACCACCCACTTTGTTATAGTGAGAAGGACTCTTTGAAGGATTTCTCTGAGTGTTCCCCAAAACTTTCCCCTAACTGCTATCGCCACATCGTCAGCCTCCTCTAAAGAGAACAGAATATTGTTAAGAGTCAGGTTCCATAATAGGGGGATAGAACACCACCTTGGGGTGTTCCCCTACTGACAAATCTGCTAAGGTCCAACGACTCAATTCAGCCCTGGTGAGCAGACTGTGAACTAGGCTCCAAATACTGACGTCTTCTCCCACGTTTGATAGTGCTACGACTATCGTATCAGGAGAAACGTTATTAAACGGCCCTTCTATATCTAGAAAGGCTACCACAGTATACCCCTTGATGGCGAGTGAACCTTCGATAAGTCCAACCAAGTCATGCAGGGCAGTCTCAGTGGACTTACCCTTGCAGTAAACATGTTGTCCATCCGACAGCAGCTTCTGGTCTATGATCGTCCTAAGGTAGCTGTCAATGAGTATCTCCAGTGTTTTAAGAAGAAACGATGACAGGCTAGTAGGCCTAAAATCTTTTGGATCCGTGTGGAAGGTTTTCCCAGCTTAGGGAATAAAGACCACCTTAGTCTCCCTCCACATGGCAGTGATATATGTTAGGTCAATAGAGCTTCTCAAGCAATGGAATCAGTGTATCGGCCCCCGCCTATAGTTCACCCGGCGAAATCATGTCCGGTCCGGGTGACTTAAAAGGTTCGAAGCTTTTAATAGCCCACGCTATTCTGGGTTTGGTTGCGATTTCGCTGGAAATAGAAGACGTTTGGTTCGACGCAATGTTGTCTGCGACAATTTCATTGAAGAAGATTTTCAGTGGGAAGACAGTCCTTTGAACCCTTTCCAGTCCACTCAGAGAGAAGCTGATATAACGGTGATCTGAAAAGCTATGATCATCCAAAACTTTCCATTCTCCAATCCAATCAGCTCGTCCCTCAGAAACAAGGGTAAGTAACATCCAGCTCTTCTTGTCTATTTCTGGTGATGAAAGTAGGTTCATCACCCCTGTTACAAATTGTTAGGTTAGTACTAGTACTTACAATATATTGAATACGTTACTCACCCCTGTCGTTGATGTCGGTACTTCCCCAGAATTGATGGTGCACATTGACGTCACAATGAGATATTTTCCAGCGGTGTTGGCCGCTTCCACCAGCGTTTTCAGAGCGCCTGGCAGGATCTTCATGGCATGTGTCATGTACGCCAAAGCCAGCCAAATTTCGGAATCGTTGTGCTCCAGGCTAGCCACTGTCACATCCTCACTACTAAAAGGAGAAAGAGGAATCCAAATCTAATTTTTGCCATCCAATTTAATTAATTAATTAAAATACAAAAAAAAAAAAAAAACATAAATTGAAAACAGTCGTCCCTTACTGCAACATTCCTCAATAAATTAATCCAAGCTGCCACTAATTTTACCGAGAGCATCGTTCGCTTGTTATTTGTTCACCTATATTTCCTGATGTTTGGAAACATACGACACTATGCGTTAATTTCAACACTCAATTTAAAACATTAAATCTCTCCCCAATAAATTTTAGCCACACACTAAATATCACGTGTTATTGATATAAATAATTTCATACGCACTCGTGAGATACCGGCAACTGAGGCAATTAAACCGAAATTTAA
The DNA here is from genome assembly GCA_019455685.1 of Philornis downsi. Lineage (NCBI taxonomy): Eukaryota > Metazoa > Arthropoda > Insecta > Diptera > Muscidae > Philornis > Philornis downsi. Next base: position 4,559,047 of record JAHXMU010000072.1, read on the forward strand.
AACAAATATTGTACCGATGCTAGCTTTATTTTTTAATAAATAAATACCAAGAAAAGTGTAAAAACATATTGAAATTTGTATGGGTTTAATATTCGCAGACTTGTAATCCATTGCCAAAAGGGACGGAGCGGATTATAATGATATATAACAACATGACGCAGCATGAGGGCTCGACATATGACTAACAAAAAGCTGTAGCAAACAGTTACGAAATTCTCATTTAAGCCTCTAATGTATTGTTTTTACTTCTAACTCGACAGGAAATCGAATTTGAACTCCAAACCCCGACACAATAAAGAAACAAATAACAAAAACATCATAATCCTCCCTAGCGAGTTCTGTTAAATTCCATATCCAAACAAATGAAAATTCCCTTCCAAGATAGAATCATCAAATAGTAAATTTGTTGATTTTCCAAACTGAACAAAGTAGTGGATCTAAAGATACAACAAAAATAAAAACAAAACTTTACGATTGGAATTTGTTTTATATCCCTAAAACAAGGGTTAAAACGAAATTGAAAACAATATACAAGTAATTCCTCAAAATGCCAACGTTCCTTTATGAACCCCCACCACAACCAAAGCAAACAAAAAAGAAGCAGAGCCTAAAATTTCATTTCAATGAATAAAGTAATAAACAACAAACAAAATCAGTAAATTGAGCCTTTAGAATATTCTTGTCATAGTGTTAATCAAAGCGCAACAGAGAGAGAAGTTAGAACGTGTTAAGAGGAAAGGATCGATTTAATTGGCCATTTAAATCCAGTTAGGCGGTGTGTGAAAAGAAAACGACTAACAGAAGTTTAAATCTTCGGGAAGTTTTTTCTTTGTTGACGTCTTTTTTATTTTCGCTATTAAGACTGCGGAGTGTAAAATGAAGTGCGATACCAAGGCCATAAAACAGAAACTATTCGCAGCACATAAAATTTGAAGGTAAGCTTGGCATCGTCGTTGTATTGCAAGTATAAAACTTTCATGAAGTGATAGCTTATTTTTTATAGAGACAGAAATGTAGGCAGTGACAGCCGTTGTAGAATAGTCAATATGTGGCAACTTGTTTTCCTGCATAGTTAGTAATATTATATTTGAGAAAATAATATGAAATATTTACGCAATATCTACGTTTGCAAAAAGTGGAATAAAGTAATTGTATTGCAAAATAATATTAGATTGACGATTTTCATATTTTTTAATACTGCTAAAATAAAAAGAGATCGCGAAAATATAGTTCAAATACGGAGTATTCAATCTTCAAAATATCAAAATGTTTGACTTCCAAAACTGGTTCCAAAACTGCCAGTCCGGCAAGGCTGTCAGCAGTTAAATACCTGTCACATGAAGTGTTATTTTTTTTGCTAAAGATTTGCCATTTCCGAATATTGATCGAAAAACGCTTACAAATATTTAAAACTTACTACAAAAGAGGTAATTTAAACGTGATTCAACACGACCGATTTTGGCTTCATTGTATGAAAAGTTTCAAGAAAGCCCAATTTCACGTGTTGGCGACGTCAATCGACCATTTGTCAGATGTCGGCAAAGACCGTGTTTACGCAGATAATCTCCAAAACGTTTGAGTATTTGCCAATCAACACTCGTCAAGTTATCGCCGAGACACCGCCCGACATGTGCGAAAATGTTTTCGAAAATTACTTCAAAAGGTTGCACTGCTGCATTTCATCCAGAGACTGTCGTTCAAATTACATTGTATTTCGTATATAATGGCAAGGACCAAGCATTAGAATGAAATAAAAGTTTCATAGATAGTTTCATCATAACTTTATATCTGTTTTATTTAACTTTACTTTTGAAACCGAAAATTTTATACCTCAATATACAACACCGCTAAAATCAAAATCCTGAATAAAACTTCATACCAAGAAATAAATATACGTATTACTTGACTCGGCGAAATGTGAAACATAGAAAGAACTGTTTGACGAAATATTCTTCATGACTATTTAAGTCGATTAAGTGCTATCCGCCTTTCCGGCTGCCTGAATAGTTGGCTGACTTTCTGGTAAACTCAATAACAGTCTCAATTCTGCCTCAAACTTGTTAAAACCTGCCACAGCCCAATAGGTAGTAGGGAATGTAGTAGGGAATTATAAACGAACTATATTCTTACTTTCTGGTACCTCCTTTCCATATAAAATGAACGATTTTTCTGCAATTCTGATTTTCTGATTTTTCCTTGTAAACGATTACCAGTGACACAATTTTTTTTTTTGCCCAATGTGTTTTTCTATAACATTTGTCAAACAACATTTGTTAAATTTGAAAAGATCGAACGTTTAATCATGTAGTATGGTAGTCCCCGCACAAATTACTGGTTAATACATTCTGACTTTCATATATTTCAATCAATTGTAAGGAATTCCGTCTTATCACATTGCTTGATACGTAAATCTATTTCCGAAAATGAAAACGAACGGTTTTGCCCCGCCACTTCTGATAACTCTCATATAAGTAGGCTACCTTAGATTCATTACAATTTTGCACCTGGTAATTACTTGTTACACCACGTTCCGAGAATGAAAATCGATAACATTGTTATCCTGATACCTCCTATGGCAATTGACTGATTTTCCAAAATTCTTCTTCAATTTATAATTAGTGAGTAGACTGCAGTAACACAATTTATGTTAACTTTATTGACGTATAATATTTGGTGATAACTGGAGAAGAATGTACCTTCTATTACCCTCCATACAAATGACCGATTTAAACCATTTATTCTTAGCTTCAATTAAGTTTTACACAGATCATGCATTTGATAACTTAGTTCTAATAATAACAATTAAGGAATTGGTGCGCTGCTTCTCATACTTCCGGTACTAACTAACCGATATATCGAAATATAAATTTTTTTGGTAGACTACAGTGACTACAGTGACTAAGTCTTTGTAAATTTCATTAGGTTGTAATTTTTGTCGACTTTATTACATTATAACAGTTGGCTGGAGAAACTTGTTCGAGTAATAGTGGCCTTTGTTGTGCCTTCCATGCAAATTATATAATTTAAACCATGTATTTCTAGATTCATGTCATTCATTCATTTCAACAACTTCAGTATAATTTTGCCATTATTTGGTTTTTAGTAAACTTAGTTCTGCGAGTGGAAATCAACTGCATTGTAATATCCCTAAAATTGCCAAGTCCTGAAAATACCGCCCATAATAGTTCGTCGATTTAGCAAAATTAAATGGTTTACTTATAAATTGTAAGCCGAAGGTTGTAATTTTCGTTTTACATTGTGCGTTAAATTGATTTTTTTTTTTTTGACGAAAATCACACTATGATTCGCATGATCGCAGATTCAATCCTGCGTACATCATTATTTGCGCGGCGGTCACATCTACGTGTTTGACGAGGAAAAAAAACGTTTCCTGAGGAAAAAAATGTTCCACAATTAAATTTTCTATAAAAATATTTCTAAGATCATGTGTTATCAAGAAAGGTGATAGTGAAAATACTTGTTCTGAGGAAGTGCAGACAAAGCTAAAATTAAGAGTGCAGATAAAAACCATGCGACTCCTATTAAAATGGAATAATAATTTGCTTTGGAGGTGTTCCAGGTCCACTCTCCTTTTGTGTAATAATTTGGGCCATGTCGGGCCATTATTTCGGGTTTCTGGATCATTCACCTTTGATACGAAAAAGGTGCAACACACTGAAGCAAATGCGGTGGAATTTTTTATCAGAATTTTCTGTGTCGATTGAAACATACCTGTCGTTGTTCGGTTTGCTGGCAGAATGGATCCTATATTCTAACGAAAATTTGTCAGTGACATTTTCCCAAATCATAGTCTCAAAATCAAGATAAGTGAAATTGCTGATATGCCATATATGAGTATAAACTAACAGTTTTGAAATAGACCCCTTTTGTGCCCTAAAGGTTGAATTGAATTGACAAATTTTGAATTTTGATATCAAAGAAGGCCAACAGTTGAAAATGTCGACAAACTAGACGAAATCATCATGTCCTCATATCATGAAAGCATTGTTTCGCTTCCTCAGAAGCTATATTTTACGAAAACCTGTTGGGAATCCCCTTAATAAGGCTGAATACAAAAAGAAGCTCTATGTATGCGTGCCACACGAGTTAGCACAAAGATATTATGGACAGAATTTCCATTCGTGAACTGCTGAATGGTAACAAAATACACCAAATACGGCCAAGACAGTTAGGAGGGTTGTACTCTGTGTTTGGTGGGATTGGTAGTAAATCATGTACATATACTATGAGCTGATTCCTCGCGACCTATATCTTTCTGGAAGCAATCATCCAAAATCAACCGGCTCTGACCAATAGGAAAGAAATGTATTCAATCCGACCACACACATCACCACAAGGGAGGTTCTTGTGCACAAATTATAGATCGCACATAGCACCACGTGATTACCTGCTGTTCCTGTCTAAGGCAGATGATTTTGCTGGTGAAAAGATCACATTAGGAGAAGTTTGAGAAAGCCGACTTTCTAAGCTTTTTCTATGAGAGAGTTTTAATGAAATTACTTTCAAAATGGCAACAAGTTACCGAACAACACTGTGCATATTTCACCTAAATGAGATCATACTAAATATGTTAAATAAAATTTTCAATATCCTGCAAAAATAATAGATTTCTTTTTACTACACCGTCGTCTATAAACAGTTGCGGAATTGATATGTATGCATCAGATACTATTCGACATTCCTCATTCCTGGCTAAGACACTGTCTGGTGCAATTTTTTATATCCAATTGCTATGAAATGCGCAATATGCTACAGCCATATGACATACACGCCGGGATTATGGCTGTTGTAGTAGTTGGGAAACTTTTTCAAATATTCTTTGTTTATCTCACGAGCATGACACGGTACGTGTCTGGCTTTCCTTTGTTTATTTAATTTAGCTCTGCTCAATATTACGCAAATCTTACACACAACCAGGATGCGATCTGAGCCTACTGGCTGGCTCACCATCATAATACGATAGCCAAAATCCACCTCTTTGCCTAATACTTGTATACTAATAATTTATACACATATGGTCGAAAAAATAAGTACACCAGTTTATTTGTGCTTTATGTTTAATTTTAGTTACTTTAACGGAAAGTAAACATGGCAATTATTTTTTATTAAAAAAATTTACTATGGTAATGCCTTTGAAAGTAAAAAACAAAACTGGGGCTTCCTCGTTGTTTTCATTGTGAATTAGTTTTGTTCAGGTATGATTTCAGTATTTGGTCAAAATAATAAATACATTGCTCAATTCTTTAATATTTTCGCAGTCTGCTGTAGTCTTTTTGAAAAGACTGGTTATTTTATTGTTGTTTATCTACCTATATATTCATAACAAAATATATAGCAAAAAAAAAAAAAAATCAGCCATGAGTCGAAAAAAGTCATTGTTCTCCGGAGGAGAGAAAAATTGTTTCAAGACTAAGAGAAAGTAGCCAAAGTCTTCGTTCTATAGCAAAAACTATGAATAGATTGATACTTTTGTACAAAATGCTTTAAAGCCTAAAAATCCCGTCGAAACTCGCGATAGACCCCAAAAAAACGTCAAAAACAACAGACATCCGTATTGTAACTCTTGAGAAGAAGGACCCGTTTGTGTCTTCAAGAGCGATTTCAGCAGAAATTGGAAATGCAATTTCATCGCGAACGGTTCGTCGTAGACTACTAGAAGCACATTTACCAGGACGGATAGCCAGAAGAGTTCCTTTGCTTAGACAAACAAACTTAAAAGCTAGATTGGCGAAACATTTTGTGGAGCGACGAAACAAAAATTAATGTGTTTTGAAACGACTGTGCCTGGAATGTTGGGCGACCTAAGGGTAGAAATTCCTTGTTCGCTTTACAAAGAAGGCGGTCAAGCACGGGGGCAGCAACACTATGGTCTGGGGTTGTTTCTCGTGGTATGGTGTCCGTCCGGTGCACTACATAGATATCTTGGAAAATACGATGTTAAACTATGCTGTGCAAAGTATGCTTCTTAGATGGATATTCCAGCAGGATAACGATCCGAAGCATACTTTTAAGCTGGCAAAGGATTGGTTCCAAAATAATAATATTGCCCTTCTTGACTGGCCAAGTCAATCTCTTAAATTAAATTTGGAAGAGTTGAAACAAAGAATTGGAAAGGAGGTTCTTAAAAATAGGGATCAGTTATGAAATTTTGTTCAAAAATCTTGGTATGAAATACCAGTAGAAACCTGCAGGAAGCTTATTGCCAGCATGCCAAAAAGAGTTAATAAAATAATTGAAAGTAAAGATGGATATGCCGGCTTTTAACGAAACTCACCCAATTTAGAAGAGAAAACTTGATTTTTTACTTTTTGGCTTATTTTAACTAAATGTACTTATTATTTTGTCCAATGTTTTTTTTTATTAATTTCTCACTTTTTGAAACATACTGAATTTAATTTTTGTTTTTTGTTATTGTTTTAGTATTTATTTTATTTCTAATGTTACAACCAAAGAAATTAGTATTTGTTTTTTTTTTTTTAATTTAAATAAATTTTCGTCTACGAGCCTTTAAAAATATATATGATGTACTTATTATTTTGACCATATGTCTATAATCCGGCTTCATTACCGGAGGTGTTTTGCTAACTGATTCTCCATATTACCTTTCCAATTTGGCATTTGAATCAACATTTTAATGTGGCCAATACCAAAATATGTCATCGGTTCAATCATTCTTTCTCCAGTCGGGGCTTGAAGAGGAGCAAGCGTATATAAAAAAGTAAAAGTATATTTTGTCGTGACGCTAATCGTTGTTATAAAATCATGTACCGTGATGAAATTCCGAACAAGATTTCTAAATCCCTCATCACCCACGAATTTACATGCGAATATAATCTCTTCTGATTGGCATCCATAGTAAACGGGTGACATCATTTCCTCATCATGTGGATCGTCATCTTTACCTGAGTGGCGGCGATGGAGCTGCAATGTAAAGTGTTTAGATCTTCCAAGTACATATCCGTAATTTATAGTCATTATAATGTTTTCGAAGGTTATGTGTTTACAGCGGCTTTCGTTTAGAATTTTCTCGCGTGTTCTCACTGCCAACATTAAATTGTTGATGGTAGGCAGCCCTGTTCATCATGGTTTTCATCCTTGTTGAAATTACCAGTATTATAAATAATTTTATAGTCAACCAGTAGTTACAATAATAATGAGGTTGTTCCACACAATGTCACCGTCCTCTGCTGCAGCTATGTTAAGCCTCTTGGTAACGATAAAAGCAGTTGCTAAAGAGAATCTTCATAAGTGAAAAATACTTGAAATTTGTTAGATATTTACTATACATTTCCTGCTCGTAAGACTCTCTTCCGCACAACCTTTTGTTGTTAAACGTCGAGTTAATTTTTTATCGTTTACTTGCTTTTCCATTATAGACTCAATGCAAAAATTACGTAGGGAAATGTTGGCCATTATATTGTCCCCATCGACAGTCTGGTCTCGGCGTGTGCCTTACAGGCTGACTTAAAACGAAAGGAGAAGATAAATGACTCCCCAACTTACAGTCATGCTATTTTATTAGAAAATTGCAAGCTATACAATAATGGAAATAAAGACAGTTTTTGTCAAGGGGTTGACATTTATTTGTAGAAATGAGATATTGAACAGTAAGACAAATGGCAGAGACGTTGAGTACTTAAATCTTAGGAGAGAAGCGCATTGGAAATTAATGTAAGGGAAAGAAATTGATGCAGTTTCTGAATGAATATCTAAAGGATATTAAGGAATATATTGTCGAGAATGCCAAGCCAAATAGTAGAAGGAATAAATGATTTTTACTATCCACCGAAATTTCATGGCACTGGTAAATTGTTAAGCATAAGCATGGACGCATTTATTTTGGAAATTAAAGCCAAATGATACCTCGTTAACTTAAAAATTGTCATTGCATTTTATTCACGCTATGCTGATGGGTCACGGTAATGCGAGGATTCAAACCTTTACACTAACACGACTTCTTGAGCAGTGAAAAGGTGGAAATATTGGGTCATTTCTGCGGTTTCCTTTCGTATGAATTTGAAGTCCGCCGATCGAATTTCCATTTACTTACACTAACCGGTACAAGATTTTTTTGAATTCTTATGCTGGTAAAACCCATCTACAACCATGGATGCCTCAATCTCAAGATGTACGAGGATGGTCTCAAAATTAGCCCACATAACAAACAAGACACAAAAAAGTTGGAAACAATTTTCGTCATATTTAAACATAATCTCCTTTTAACTCGTTACGCCTTTTTCAGCGCCTTTTCAACCGGTGACTCCACCTCTTCGTTGTTGGCAAATCTTGTACCAGAGAGTTATTTTTTCAAGAGGTAGCTAAATCTGGAAAATAATTTGCGTGATGAAGCAATTCGCATTTTAATTCATTAATTTTCGTCGTGAACTGGAGCAATATCTTGATAAAACAACATATTCTGCAACATAAACGCTGCACTAAATTAGCACAATAGTTGCCGTTGATTATTATTCCTTTCTGAAGATAATCAATAAAAATAATCCCATGAGCATCCCAAAAACTGACGCCATGACCTTGTGCGCAGATAGAACCGTCTTCGCCCTCTTTGGACTCGATTCTCCCATTCAAGTCCATTGCTTTGACTGTTCCTTTGTCTCAGGTGTGAAGTGGTGGACCCATGTCTCTATGTCTCATCCATTGTTACAAATCGACACAAAAACGCGATTTTATTGCTTTTTTGCTCTATTGAAAGCAAGGGTGGCACCCATCTTGCGCACACCTTTTTCATCTGCAAATCTTCGGTCAATATACGATGTATAGCACTGTGCATTTCTGGATTTTCTTAATAGTGTCTGGTTTGGTTTCCTCAATTGGTCGACCACTACGACGTTCGTCTTGGCAGCTCATACGGCCTCATTTAAACTCTGCTACTCAATATTTGACAGTCGCAAATGAAGGATCAGATTCCTCCAGAGTAGAATCTAGCTCTGCTGTAATATTGGTTGAACTGAGACCTTTCAAATGAAAATATTAAATTATATATCGGTGACCAATTTTTTCCATGTTTACAAATTCTGTGAGATCGTTTACTTTTGATGGCTCAAATAAAAATACTAAACAACGTGACGCCTTGAAAATTAAAACATATGTTTTATAAGCTTGCCAGTTTTCACAAAAATACTACTGGCACCATCTATTTGTGGGTAGGCGGGTGTTTCCTAGGATGCTTTGTACCGCTTACCCCTAAAACGCAAGCCTCTCTACCTAATCCTGTAATTAAGCGGGCAAAGAGTATGATGCTTGCCCTAGGAAGAGGTGGATTATGTCTAGGGATTCACCTATAATATAACATCAAACTTGGAACTCGTTTTTCGAAAACCAAGTAAAGGGGAGAGTCATAGTTAAACAAGACACATCCTGGCAACAGGTGCGAACATAGAGAAGCCGTCGGGAGGTATCAGAAGATTTATATTTTCCGTTAATATAGTTGTATGACCAGAGAGATCTGGTTAGTGAACTATTGGAGCATGGTGTGCTCTGCTGTGTTGATATTCTCTCCTCGGACATTGAAAATCTATGCCGTAGATTATGGAATACCAGTTCCATGCGAGGTATGATAAAGCAAAACTGGAGTAGCTTGTCTGCGAAACCCAGACCAGAGGGTTCTTCTCTTCTGGTAGCACGGGTGACCAGGGGCTCAAGGAACATTGTTCCTTCCTGGTCAATGGTGTTGGACCCCTAGTGGGAGCATCGTGCTGGCTGTGGTTGCCCGAACAAGTGTTTTCAGTGTTTTTGCGTTGCTTCAGGATGCGTTGGTGAAGGAAGGCATTAGCTTAGAAAACACTGTTCATGTCTATCCGAGGTCTTTCTAGATACCTCAACTCCTACCCGGGAGGTAGCTCACTTCATACCAAATGACTACAAAGGTACTTTGGCCAAGTGAGGGAGTGGGACCTGAGGAAGTTTTTCCAAGGGACTTACTTCCAATCTCTGGTAGTTTGGCTAATCCTTCGGGATTAGTTTGAGTACCCCAAAGGGGCGCTTGCTGTCGCTAGAAGAAAGAAAGAATATATAATCAAGAAAAAAATGATGGAAGACAGCGCCTGTGTGATGGCACACCATGGGTAAAGCTTTCACAGCGAGACTCATGTAAAACCCACACATTTGATTGGCACCATCTATTTGTCTATTTGGGAGTATATCATAGTAAAAATCCCTATTTGTAGCATTTTTCGATAACCAGGCCCAAGAAGCACATGATTTGGATAGCTACTTAAAAAAAGAATATGAATTGGAATGACTACTTGGAGAATGCATACAATGCTTTCACAATAATAAATGATAAAATTGTTAAAAAAAAACATCGAAAATGACCATTATTACAGAGCGCAGTTTTATTATGTACTTGTCTTTACTAATGATTTCATCATATCTATTGCCAGATAAGTTGGAGTTTCAGAAACATTCTTATCATTTTTTTATTACTTGTTAACTGGGGTGCTGCTCTGTAGAAATGTCGGATCATCGCTTCTCGTATTTATTAACTATCTCCCTATATTGCATTTAACAAATGAATAACTGGTAAAACGGTTGAAAACATTCTAAAATAAAATCTTTCTAATAAAATCTTTCGAACTTTTCTTTAAATCACCCTAAAATCCGTTTGTGAAGAGTTGGGTTCTGGTCTTTTACAGAGTTATACATTTTTCGGTTTAAAAAGTAAAGTTAAATAAAACGCACATAAAGTTATGATTTCAATGAAACTTGTACTTCATTATAATGCTTAAACATTGTCATTATGGACGAAGTACAATGTTATGTAAATGACTGCCTCTGGATTTATTTCAGCAGTTGTCGACCACTTTTTCGCATATTTCGGGCGCTATGTCGGCGATAGAATGACCAATGGCGGTTTTCAAATGCTACAACCTTTGAGGCTTATCCGCGTAAACACGGTCATTGAGGTAGCCCCACAAAAAAGTATAACGGCGTCAAATTGCATGATCCTAGCGGCCAATCGACTTCGGCAAAATGTGAAATTACGCCTTCTGGAAACTTCTCATGCAATAAAGTAAAAATCGGTTATTATCCCGCTTAGAGCTTTGAATTGCGTAACGGTTCCTCCAGCGTTATTTAGAAAAAATGCAGCCCAATGACATCTCCATATCAAACAATCACTTTTTCTGAATGGAATGGCTTTTCCACAATCACTTTTGGGTTCTAGCTTCCGAGAAGTGAACTTCATCGCTGAATATGATTTGTGCCGGTTGAAAGCCTAAATTGCAGTAAATTTTAACCATTTTTACGCGTTCTTCGGTTAACAGCTGACAGCCTTGGCAGATCGCCCGTTTTAAAACCACTAAATGGATAACATATTTTTTTTTTTTTTTTGTATTTATTTATTTATTGAATCTTTAAAATTTTTGAACTAACAATAAGTTATCAAATCTTAAATCTAAATAAAATTAAATAAGCCCGATCAACATCAGACTTAAACTTAGGTTTAATATATGTTATTTAATTATTATTTCATTACCTCAACAACCATAATAAGTAGTTATATTACAATTATAATTATAAAAAATATAAAATATAAAAATATTACTTGTAGGCCTGTGGATTATTTGTTTTAAAATTATAAAATGTTACTTGTGGACCTGTTGATAAAAGCAGCAGTATCCCTCTTTTTTAAACGAATGTGGCCAGGATGATTTAAAATATTGCGTGCAAGAGGATTCGGGTGTGACTCAAGTTTTGTTAGATATTTGCCTGCGTGTTTACTGATTTCCGAGGTCACAAGAGGCATATTTAAGTCACGATGTATATTTGCGTTTTTAATGTACCACGGAGCCGATGTAAGCATTCTCAAAATTTTGTTCTGTAGCCGTTGAATTTTTTCTACGTTCGAATCTGAGGCAGTGCCCCATAGCTGCATTCCATAGCACCAAATTGGCTTTAAAAGCGACTTGTAAATTAGGAGTTTACAATCTAAGCTGAGGGTTGAGTTTCTGCCGATCAACCAGTGTGTCTGGATTAACCTTAGTTTCATTTGTTTTAGTTTTGCGTCAATATGAGATTTCCATGTCAGCCGACGATCAAGGTGAATACCAAGATATTTCACATGTGAGAGTTGTGGAACTATTTGATGATTAATTTGAACTGGAGGGCACGTTTCCTTTCGCAATGTGAAAGTTACTTGAACACACTTTTTTTCATTAACTCTTATTCTCCACAATTTCAGCCATTGTTCCAAATGAACAATATATTCTTGAAGATACTGCGATGCATCGTTAGGGCTGTTATGAGTACTTAAACAAGCGGTATCATCGGCAAACGTAGAAGTGTGAATATTACTGCTAATAGGCATATCTGCAGTATATATTAAATATAAAACTGGGCCCAGTATACTCCCCTGTGGCCCACCGGAAGCAATAGTTTCAGGCTCACTCGTAAAGTCCCCTTCCTTAACAACAAACTTTCGAGCAGTTATATAGCTTTCCAACAAGCATTGAATGTTCACAGGTAAACATGCCTTCAACTTTAGCACCAGACCTTGATGCCATACTTTGTCAAAGGCCTGAGAGACATCGATAAACAAGGCGGAACAATACTTTTTCTGCTCAAATGGATAACATATGAACACACTTTTTTAAATCTTTACGATGCAGTTATCAAATTCCCTCCATTGGATTTGACTTTGTACTTCATTAAAGCTATGTATTATTTTGTGCGTCCTAAATAATTCGTAAGTTCACCACATTATGCGAAAGGCAGCGCTGAAAAGGACACCTTCGGAGTGTCCGCGTATCTGAATCCCCATCGATTTCAGAAAAACGTTTAAATGTTTTTGTTGTCACCAAAATCAGATTGATACATTTTCCAAATAACCTTTTGTTATTTACACGAACGACAAACTCTTCTAACTCATGTTATCTTCTAGTATTGCAGCAGTATTTACGTATTACTTCGTATTCTCACATTGCTCACACTTTTTCCAACATTTCAATTTCTACCATCGTTGCAATTCAAACAAATAATGAAACGGAAGCTTATATCTTCACCCTTTGTATTCCAGCCATTAACTGCATCCCAGCCATCGCACACTGTGGTAATTCACAAATCTAGCAAGAAAAAAAAAATTTTAAAAAAATGTCTGGCAACATTCCTTCTAATCGTTTAATGAGCGTCTCAATACAATAGGTAACTGTAATTCAGTTTTTGTTTGCTTGTTTTTGGCTCTGCTTAGGAAAAAATTAGCTTTAAATTCAGTTGTTGTTAACAGGTGCAGATTTCAAAGAGAAGCGTATTATTTGTATGACTTTGTTCTATGATTAACAAGTCTACGGTGATTTTATTCTCATCATTTTTTTATTATTATTAAGCTTTATTTCAAGAAAATATATTACAATTTTCATTTAAATGTTTCCATTGTAAGTATTAAAAAAAAAATTTGTGAGAAGTTCAGAAAGTGCAAAAAATAAAATATTTCATTTTTTTCAAGTAGAGTTAAAGCCATTTATTCCGGATAGTTCCGGTGTAAATCTATATTTTGGTTAATCTTTCAAGTATTCGCTTTAAGGTAAATCAAGAACATCCTGCGCATTTTTGCGACTATCATACATTTTTTTCACTTTTCCAGTATGACTCTTTCGAGAAAGGACATTTTTGAAGAATGGATAAAAACTCCCAAAATACATCACAAAGACGCCTTATTGACATTAATAATGGTTAGATATGGTCTTCAAGATATACCAGAAGACGTGAAAAGAAATCTTAAGGCAAACATAAATATTACTTGTTTTAAGCTATCCGAAAAATGGATAAAAAGTGGAAGACATCGTGACCGTTTCTTAACACCAAATTCAATTTGACTTGATGAACCGTATATATTGCCTAAAAGTGTACAACCGAAAAGTTGTAAAAAAGCTGGGAGAAAACCGAAAAACTTTGATGACTGCAGTGAAAAATCGAAAAAAAAGAAAGATCCAAAACCTTTTAGATTCAACTGACTATCGAGAAGTTATTAAAGCCATTGAGCAAGTGTTTCGCAAAATGGGAAAGCGAGATTCAGCCAGTCTTGTGAAAGATCTATCGGAAGGTTCATTCAGTAAAGGTACGGAAGTGAAAAAGATGAAGCCCTATCCTTAATGGTTGTTGCTAATTTGTCGAAACATCAATACGATGTTATTCGGATAAAACACTAATGTTCAAAAAGCTAAAAAAATGTCATTCAGCTGAAACAGAAATCACTGAGATGCATGCAAAAAGTTCACTCCAGTCATTAGTGAATCATACCATTGAAAGGCTTTTTTTGGCTTAAAAACAAGTTTTACTCGGTATTGATGAACTGAAAGCTGATGCGATAGGGCTCAGAAAAAGCAGAATAAACAGAAGTTTTCCTCGTAGATGAAATTTTTGATTAGTATCTCAATGGTTTCTATTCAAATGAATTTTAGTTCTACACAAAGAAAAAAAATTGTGTGGCAAAATCCTGCACCTTCATCTACAAGATACTGTCGTCCTATCGAGTTTGTTTTTGCCAAAGAGTCCACTGAGTTAATTTCTCAAGAAGTTAGTTCAATACAGCAAGAAATTAAAGATTTGTCTCCAACTCTTATCACAAATGACGAACAAAGTTTTGTTGTTGATTCTACTTTAATGCTTACTATGATAGACGGTAAAATTTGTACTGCACTATCATCTGTAACTTCTTCTTCTCAAACATGTCTCATACATGGAGCGAAACCAAGTGAACTAAATAAACCTTCTGTGATCTTAAACAAAAATGTCGATGAACAATCTTTAACATTTGGAATGTCTCCGCTACATTCATGACCCGTTTTATGGAGTGTGTATTACACACAGCATATATGCTTCCTATAAAGAACTGACAAGCTCGAGGACCGGAAAATAAAGCAAAAATTTACATACCAACACAACAAGGAGGTAACGCGAACGACGGTAGTACTGCTAGACGGCCCTTTAGAGCAGCAGAAAAGAGTTCAGAAATCACTGGTGTTAATAAAGAATTAATTGTACGGTTTCATATTATTTTGGAAACTTTAGATAGTGGTTACCCTATTGATGAAGATGCTTTTGAAAGTTGTATTATTGTCACACGAAATTTATACTTAAACTAATACCCATGTTGTATTATGCCAGTTAGCGTCCATAAAATCCTTTTTCATGGAAAAGATATTATAATGTCTTGTATTCTTCAAATAGGACAGCTTTCAGAAGAAGCTCCAGAGCAAGAAATAAGGATACGAGGAAATTTAGAGAGCTGTTTACGAGAAAAACATTGAGAATAGACACAAATACAGATCTTTTCAATCGGCTATTAATTTTTTCAGATCCTTTTATCACAAGTTTGCGTCACACTCCTTTCTAGTTCGAAGTTTCATAACAAAAGAAGTTCGTTCATTATTATCTGTTGATGCTTTCGAGGAAGAAGAATCTTTTAACGATGCATATTTAATTGACTAAATTAAAATCTCTATGTGAATTTATGTGCTTTATCTGTATTATTAATGTAATAAAGCAAAAACAAGTGAACAAAACAATTACTATTAAATATTTATGAAGAATATTAAAATTATTTTAATACTAAAAATGACTACATCCGACTCTTTACATAAAAACTCACCTAATAATTTTATTATAAGTTTATATTATATTATTATTATACTATTATACTATATTATATTATATTATATTATATTATATTATATTATACTATATTATATTATATTATATTATATTATATTACTAGCCGACCCGGCAAACGTTGCTTTGCCTTCAAATTTTATTTTTATTGGAAATGTTTCATTAGCAGGAGCAGAAATAATTGTTTTTTAATTTGTGGTTTGTATAGGAGGTACCACTCCCCATTGTCCAATCCCGCCCATATTTGCAGCAGCACTTAAGATATTCAAATAACGTAAACAGGAGCAGAAATATTGGATATTTAATTTATGGTTTGTATGGGAGGTACCACGCCCTATTGTCCAATCCCGCCCATATTTGCAGTAGCACTTAAGATATGTACACCAAACCTACGCACCAAATTTTGTTCAAATACCGTAAGCAGGAGCAGAAATAATTGATTTTTAATTTTTTGCTTGTATGGGAGGTACCACGCCCCCTTGTCCAATTGGAATTGGAATTGTAAATCTAAACCATCCCGGGCACCACCCAGATGCATATACAAAAATTTATGCAAAGTGGTCCATCCGTTCTGGAGTTTTAAGCATCGGAACAAACCACGATTCATTTTTATATATATAGATTAATTTCACTTTACTTTACAAAATATATTTTCGTCGCATCATTCGGAATATCTACATATAGTATCCATAAATTTGCCTATCCAATCGATTGATGTTATCTTTCCTAATTCATGGGCTATCAGGCATGATTGAGTGCAAACACCAATGCAAATGCTCCAAATATTAATAAAGGTTTTCTGTTCTTCAAAAAAAAAAAGAAAAAAAAAGATAAAATCACAAATCTAAATTCGTGGGGGGAGCAGTATTTTTCATGGTTTTTTGCTATGGTTCTTAAGGATTGCGTACATAAAAGTAACAACAGTAGGAATGAAAGAAAATATTCACGGCCAAAAATGTAATATCCAAAAGGGAGCATTTAAAATACTAAATACATTTTGACGAAATGTGTTCCGTGATTTTGTAAGTCGATCGAGTAATGTCTGTCTCTCTAACTGGCTGGATGACACGATAACACTCACAAGTCTTTACTAAACATTTCAAAATTAGGCATAGCCTAATATTCCATCCAGATTATAGACGGGCACTGTAAATGGGCTATATCATTCCATCCATTCCGCTACCTCAAAAAGAGTTTTTCCCCTATAACTCAACATTCTTAGATTGAAGTAGCTTAAATTAATTAATTTAGCCGACCCGGCAAACGTTGCTTTGCCTTCAAATTTTAGCAGGAGCAGAAATAATTGCTTTTTAATTTGTGGTTTGTATAGGAGGTACCACTCCCCATTGTCCAATCCCGCCCATATTTGCAGCAGCACTTAAGATATGTACACCAAACCTACGTACCAAATTTTGTTCAAATACCGTAAGCAGGAGCAGAAATAATTGATTTTTAATTTTGTGTTTGTATGGGAGGCACCACGCCCCATTGTCCAATCCCGCCCATATTTTCAGCAGCACTTAAGATATGTACACCAAACCGATGTACCAAATTTTGTTCAAATACCGTAAACAGGAGCAGAAATATTGGATATTTAATTTATGGTTTGTATGGGAGGTACCACGCCCCATTGTCCAATCCCGCCCATATTTGCAGCAACACTTAAGATACGCAAACCAAACCGATGTACCAAATTTGGTTCAAATACCGTAAATAGGAG
>JAHXMU010000072.1:4576756-4633758 GCA_019455685.1 Philornis downsi
ATATTATATTATATTATATTATATTATATTATATTATATTATATTATGTTATATTATATTATATTATATTATTATATGAATATACGAGCTCTATTCAACGTTAATATTAGTATATATAGGTATATATAACTACAAATAACCTCAGACCATGTATTTAAGAAACCAATCTTTTATCTTAAAAATATATTTTTTGTTGACAGTGTGAACTATTTACTTTTTGCGTCATTTTACTAAAAAAAACCTTTTTTCTAAAAAAAGTTGATTTTTTACAATCATTTATAAATTTGAATTAATTTTTTGTTTAGTACATAAGTGGGAAGTGAACCCTACGCATTTTATTAATTTTGTCCAGTTAGATTTGTGATCTACCACACTGTGCATCGGCATGCGATGCACCCACCTTATGCAGTAAGTTGATTTCTTGTTGGCGAATAAAAGAGGACTTGCAGAAGAAAGTCAATTACAACGGAAAATAGTTCAACAATTGGTCATTGTTAAGTGAATTCCTTCCTTGTCCCTGACGGCGGTAATACTTGTCTGCATCTCTATTTGCAGCACACAAATAAATCCGTTTGTTACGGCGTCTTCTATTGTTAATTGCGAATGAAGTTATTTGATTTCCTCGTTGATTATGATCCCTGAATCGATTTTATTGGTTCGTGAGTTTGTGAGAAATGAAATGTCCTGGTGAGTAACATAAATAAATTTATTTGGATTATTTAACTACATAGAATTTCATCCAGAAATGGTGAATTTGTATCAAATTTCCTAGCATAGAAAATACTATAAATTTAATTCAGTTGTGATAAAAAAAATAATAAAAAAAGAATGTGAATTAAGGAAATGGATAATAAGATAGCTTAATTTAAAATTGGTGATGGTTTAATAAATTAGGAAAACAAGACCAGTTGAAGGATTAAAAAATATTCATCATTGACTCTGGTAACAGAATTCAACTGGTGATTAGTTTAATCAATTATTATGTATCAAATATATTCAGCTGATCATCGGAATTGTGACTAAAAAGAAAAATTTCAAGCGGTCTAAGGATAGAAACGCAAAATATGATAATATTTGCAAATGTAGCACATTTTCATCTTGTCAAATATGTAAAACATGGATAGCTTAATACATTCATTTCACGGAGTGTTGTAGTAAATTGGATTGGAAAAAAGTTAAGCCAGTTACCCTTTACAATTAAAGGTTAGACAAATGCGATTACAAATACGTAAAAGTACCGTCTTTCAGGTTTTTGTACATTGCGTCGCCATTTGAAGTCCAATGGTAATGTTCCGCATATCGTTGTCCTTGATTTGATAGGGGTTACATTTCGTTGTTCAATCACTTTTGGCTTTAACGTTCTAATTCTAATTCTAATTTTCAAATTTTTGGACTTTGACTAATTTTTAATTGAACTACATAAATTGTTTTTCTATGTGGGAACTGACCTACCTTAATGTTGTAGTTTTAAGTTTGTGGTACAATTGTATTGTATTATGCACTGAAATGGTGCTGTAGTAAAATTACGATAGTGTTTGTCCTGCGTATTTAGCTCTGAAATTGAACGAATAAATAAAAAGGCGTAAACATGAGCAGGCACCAAATATTCGACTGGACCGAAACCTATATAAGTGATACCAAGATAAGTGAGCATGGCACGGACAATATAAGGTTACTCATTTAGCGGTTTCAAAATCTCCGGTCTGGCAACACTGTCAGCTGTTAAATACCTGTCATTTGAAATGTTATTTGTTTAGCGATAGGTTTGCTATTTATGTATATGGATCGTTTTACTACCAAAGAATGCGTAAAAATAGTTAAAACTTACTACAAAAGCAATAACTCCATCATGGGCTTTCATCGAACAAAATTTCTCATTTCTCACTTGGTGGTTACGTCAACAAGTATAATTTTCGCATATATGGATCGGAAAACCCAGCAGTGATTGTGAAAAAGCCATTTCATCCGGAAAAAGTGACTGTTTGGTGCATATTATGGTCTGAAGGTGTCATTGAGTTATACATAATGAAATGAAAATTGCACCGAAATCATAGCTTTATGTCTGTTTTATTTAACTTTGCTTTCGAAACCGAGAAATTAATAACGCTATATATCAATAAAGTTTATTTTCTAAATTAAATATCTACAGAAGTATTTTTCAATACACGAGTACATGTCTAAATCAAAACTGAGGAAGCTGCTATGAATGTAATGTAAAATGCAAATGCTGGGATGTAAATCTCTCAGATTTGGTCTGAAGATTTAATTTGGAACTTCGGTTCCTCGAGAGAAATTGGGCGTGTTGTTACTTACGAGTGGTTTCGTACTGGAGGAGAGGAAAAGACAACGGTTAATTTACATTATTTTGGGTTTTATTCGTATGTCGAGCGGCTGGCGTATGAGTTGGCGGCTGGCGGAAAAAGAGGCCAAGTACTATATCGCTGATTTCAATCATGAGACCTCCGTGTCCCGCTGGGTTGCCATATGGGCGTAACAAAAATACGTGTTTTATAGTTACATAGTTGTTTGAAGGGGCCTTTACACAAGCAAATAAATAGTTAATTATTACAATTTACAATATTTACAAATTATTTAATACAAGCAATTGAATGTAATTCAACTTAATTCAGAGTAATATTATAAAATGCAATCTTAATTCGAAACAATACAATTTAATTAAATGCAATTCAATTTAATTTTCCAAAAATTCAATTTAATTCATAATTTATAATTCATAATTTAATTTACTTTATAAAATTCATTTTTCAATTCATGTGAAGGGTAAACTACGTTCAACAGTTTTAAAGGAGTAGTTTTACGAATGCTCTCGGTCCAATTGATCAAAACATTATTTTGGAAAAGTAAAATTTGATGGGATTTCTTCAGAAGAAATACATCTCTTAGGCAACTGCCTTCAGAACCGAAAACAATATGTATGTATTAACGGTTCTAAAAGTTCATTACTGGATATAGTGTAGCGAAGGGTAGTGTAGTTGTACTCTTGTTATTTAAAATGTATCTCAATGATAATGGGAAACCTTGGACTGACAGGAAAGCTCTTTATGTATGCAGATGACTTAACCTTATATACGTTTACTAGCACGATACAGTTGGCAGATCGTACACTGAACGCAACGCATTCTTAATAAGCGAGCTTGTTCGAATAAATAAATACGATTAAATTTGATTGTGTTCAGTATTTAAGTTTGCACCTGCAAAGTAATCTGTGCTGGAATAAACACATTAAATATTTTAAAATAGTTATATCACATAAGTTCAAAAATATGTTCAATAGAAAAGTAAAACTCTCAATACACCAAACTTTAAACCGAAAGAACTTGAATTACACGGTTGTTTTTATACAGCTGTTAAAATGACAGAACTGTAATCTTTTCTGAGAAAAGAAAAAATTGACCTCATAATCACAAATAGTATTTAAACATTCAAACATTCGTTAAAGAACTACTTACTGCACAATGTTGAAGAAATTTGTAATTAAACTAATTGTTTGTTGCAAATATAAAAAACTTTAAAATAATTTGTTAATGGAATTAACTGAATAGTTTTTTGCCAACTTGCCTCTAATGGGTTATACACTTAGTGGTTTGAAAACCATCGTTCTGGCAAGGCTATCAGTTGTTAAACACCTGCCATCTGAGATTTTATTTATTTAGTAAAAAGCTTGCCATTTACGCGTAAAATAGTTAAAATTTACTTCAAAAGTGGTGGTTCAAACGTGGGCACTTTTTGTGTATTATAAGGTGACTATCGTCGTCGACCTAATGTGCAGGAAATTGGCAAGATTATAAAGAAATTTGAAGAGACTGGAAGTTCTACAGATGTGTTCAGGCCTGTGTGTCGTCGTAATGTGCTCACTGCCGATAATATTGCTTCTGTTAATGTAAGTATGTCGGATAATCCAAATTTGTCGACACCACGGCGTTCTCAACAATTGGGCATATTTTACGGCTCATTATGGCGTATTTTGCATTTGGATTTGCACCTCCATCCACATAGAGTCCAGTTCACGCAATAGTTAAAGCCGGTGGACCATTCACAACGCCGTAGATAATTTTTCGAACAAAATTTTCTTCAGCGATGAAGGTCATTTCTAACTCGGTGGTTACGTCAACAAGCAAAAATGTGGTCGGCGAACCCAGAAGTGATTGTACAAAAGCCAATGCATCAAGAAAAAGTGACTGTTTTTGTGCGCCTTTGGGTCTGGAGGTGTCATGGGGCATTATTTTCTTTCGGACCATTACCGCCAATTCATATATTATAAATATATGAATAAAGTCATTTATTATAAATATACATATATACACGGAATAATTACAAAAAAATATAAAAGTATTGACACTAAAAAAAGCTAAAATGTTTATTTCACCTACCTATAAATTCCTATCGTATTTTCTTACGTAACTTATCTCACTTTTCCAGCGGAAAATCAATTTTTTTTCGTTGAAAATTATTATTTTTTTCTGCACTTTTCAATGACATTGCCCACAACTAGACTGGTGCCTTACAACTAGACTGGTGCCTTATTTCATATATATCAACATTGCTCTTCTCTCAATTGAAATTCGTGCACTAATACTAATCAAAAGACACGCCTACATCTAGGAAGGTCAGATAAAGACTACATCACACCTACTCTCATAAATATCAACTGTAAGCATTCATTTCATTTAATTTACGAACAAATTGTAAAATTATCCAAAAACACTAGAAATGGCCATAATTCCAGAGGTAATTTCTGTATTTTTTACGGGAAAATTCTTTAACATTTATGACGTAGTGTAGAGCGATGAGCTGACTCATCACCGAAACGACTCTCTCTTATATTTACTAAATCGACCTAGTCTAACTATTGACATTTTTGAATAACCAAGGCTATAATTGGGGAGCTGCCACGATGTGATAACTGGTTCCAGTTACTATACTCGTACATTATCATCTTACATTGATTTTAAACACAAATAATTGTTCGTAAAACAAATTAAAAATTATTGAAAAACATTTTGAAAATTCCCTTCTTTCTAGAGGTAAGTTTGTTTCCTATTGGGATGATTTTGTCCAGTTTCGAACTTAATCTGCCTGTGATAATGAGAAAATGAGAAAGGAAAAGAAAAGATTTTAAAATGTAATAACAGGTGAAAGGAAAACAGCAGAGGTCAACCAGTATATTCGCTAAATATCTAGCGGATGGGTTTTTTTTTAAACGAGACACATATAAAATATTTTACGAAATCTGCCTAGATAAAAATGTAAAATTAGAAGATTTGCATAATAAAAGAACAGAGGAGACCGCAAAACATGATGTTTATTTTAAAAAAGAGCTTACGTAACTCCTTTTTTCCTTTTGCAATTTCAACAACATTTATATTATAACTTCAACTACAAGTTTGATTTCCTGACAACAAAAATTATGTAAAATTCAAAAATTTATATTTTTAACATTTTCCAATTAGCGCCTCGTATTACCTTTACTTAAAGAATAAATTATAAAATTATTAAAAGAAAAAAAAAACATTAGAAATTTAAATTTTTCCAATATAAATGTTAAATCATTGTGTAGACAAGTTTTTTGCTGTTCGACCGATTTCGGATCACTTGTGCCAGCTAAGATTAATATTATAGAGAGCGTAGCTGTGAGCCATCATCGGATAAGTGGGCTTGTAAGAAACGTCGTCTTGGCATCATTATGGGAAAATATTTTTATTATTTTAGTTATTTTAATTATTTTAGTATTTTTCAATAACCACGTCCACAAAAAACAACCTATGAAAACCATTTTAAATAGGATAACTTCCAGTAACTATACAGCACAGCCATATATTTCATTCAATTAACGTATATATGATGGAATTGTTCATAATATTCTTATCTCATTTTTTTTTTTTTTCAGAGAAAGAAAAAAACTTTCTCCTACAAGGAATGAATATTGTAAGAGCATCTTTTTTTCACTGGACCAATATTGCCAAATTTCGAACTTATGACTGTGAGATATTGTGTGGAAAACTTCAGTATTTCAAATTTGAAATTAACAGACACTCGATCGAAAACATAGACATTCTTACATGGACAGGATTTTACGATCATCTGGTATATAATATATATGAATATTTCGAGTTGAAAACTAAATGACAACCTGAATATACCCCCCAAACCTGTGATGACAGCTGAAAAATAGCTGAAGCCACAAATATCTATATTGAAGCTTACATTCTACGTACCACAAAAAGGGAACTATTATTACCTTGGTGGATTGGGACGTTAGTTATTTAAAACCTTTAAATTTAAAGGTTTCTTTTTTTTTGTTGAATCAGTTACACTTAGTTCTCTCATGCATTCCTTAACAGTCCTTTAACCCAACAACATCACAACAAAAAAGTGTTCATTTAAATTTGTCAAGGAAAATATGAAGACGCACATTTTAATGTATTTTATTAAACCTAAAAATTGTTGCAACATAAAACATCGTAAATCTCATAATACTTCACGCAATGCAGTGTCATTCATTTCATTATTGCATATTTTTGCGACTGGAGACCAAGCAGACACTGCATCACAGTAAAATAAGAATTCCGTGTTTAAATAAAATAAAGTAAACATTTAAAGAATACAAAAAATACCGAGAAGAGTTATCATTCAGCAGGAGGAGCAGAAAAATAAGCAGAACGTTGTATCTGTGACGGATAAGAAGGAGAAAGAACGAAATAAGTGTCTAAGCGTTTTCGAGGACACATCATCAATGGGAGAGAATGTGAAAAAGCGGCACCATATTCCCTATAAATTAATAGCTTTTTAGTGTACTTATAACAGACTATCCATTTATTGGTTTCAAAACAGCCAGTCTGACATGGCTGTTAGCTGTTAAATACCTGTCATCTGAAGTTTTATTTATTTAGTAAAATATTTGCAACTTAAGAATTTGGATCGTTTTACAACCGAAGAGCGAGTAAAATAGTTAAAACCTACTACAAAAGTGGTGATTCAAATGTGCAAAGAATTGACAATATTATAAAGAAATTTGAAGAGACTGGAAGGGTTACAGATGTGGTCAGGCCTGTGCATCGTCACAATGGACGCACTGTCTAAAATATCGCTTCTATAAGTGAAAGTGTGACAGATAATCCAAATTTGTCGATTCCTCAGCTTTCCGAGCAATTAGGCCTGTCTTAGGGCCCATTATGGCGTAATTTGCATTGGCATTTGCAACTGTATCCATATATAGGTAGAGTCCATCTCACGTGACAATTGAAGTCGGTTGACCATTCACAACGTTCTAGATATGCTGATTGGGTGCTACCGCAACAGATTTTCAATGCTGATTTTTCGAACAAAATTTTCTACAGCCATAAAGCTCATTCCTCACTCTCTGATTACGTCAACAAGCATAGTTTTCGAATAGGGCTCGGTGAGCCCATAAGAGATTGCGGAAAGATCATTTCATCCGAACATGTGACTCTTTAGTGCGCATTAAGGTTTGGAGGTGTCATTGGGCCGTATTTTTTCGAAAATGACGCTGGCGGAACCGTTACCGTCAATTTAGAGCGGTATGCGGCTTTAACAAGAGGCTGCGACGACCGATTTTGGCTTTGTTGCATGAGAAGCGTAATTTCACGTTTTGGCGGCGTCAACTGGCCACCGAGATCGTGCCATTTGACTCCGTTAGACTTTTTTTTTTTTGTGGAGCAACGTCAAACACCGTGTTTATACGAATAAACGTTGGGGCATTTTAAAACCAACGTTCGTCAAGTTGTCGGGTACCGCTAGAAATGTGCGAATAATTGGTCGAAAACTACCTCGAAAGGATCCACTGCTGCAAACAAACCAGAGAAGATCATTTAAATGACGTTGTACGTCGTACATAATCCCAAGGTGCAAGCGTCATAATGAAACAAAAGTTTCACTGAAATCATAGCTTTATGTGTGTTTTATATAACTTTACTTTTGAAACCGAAAAATGGGTTTCCTTCACTACTTTGGAAATTCTTATGTACTTGTATTCTAAATGTATTTACGGTGAAAATATTGAGTAGATTTTAAAATTTAATATTACTTTGAAAACAATTCTGGTGTAGATCGAAAAATTGGTCAATTGCCAGTAATGAAATGGCGAACAAATTTCTTATTTAAAGACCAGTATGCAATTCAAAAGAAGCATCAGTTTTGTATGAAAAAGTACATCTTAAGAGAGAAAATCTCATGTTTTAACATTTAAACTCTTGAATATTCGAAATTTCTTCAAGCTTTAAATGCTACAAACCACCATTCCCAGTGAAGATGTTGGACCAGTCACAGATCATGACCTACATTTTCCAGCATCACCTATTGTTCGCATGATAGAAGGTTCGAGCTCATGTACGGTTACTAATTTTTTTCTTGGCAGCGATCATGTCTATGTGCTGACGAACACTTTAATTAGTCAAGCAATAGACAAGCCTAGAAACTGAAGTTTGCTATCAACATTAGATGATGGGTGCCTTCTTATGACAAATAAATCGAGGAGCTGCATGAACATTTCTATAGTTATTAAAATTATAAACTCAGCATTTATAATGTTAATATCCAATATTTATAAGATTTGAGCACACAATAACAGAAAAAATATGCGGACATGCAAGAAAAAAGTTCGGAAGTCACATTTGTATAATTTGGAATATTTGTGTTCACTCATCGCAACTTTTTGGTAAAATTTCTTTTCAGTTATAGAAACTATCAAAATTTGTGAAACGCTGTAATAATATTAAGGGAAAGAAGAGGAA
The DNA here is from genome assembly GCA_019455685.1 of Philornis downsi. Taxonomy (NCBI): domain Eukaryota; kingdom Metazoa; phylum Arthropoda; class Insecta; order Diptera; family Muscidae; genus Philornis; species Philornis downsi. The sequence goes on from JAHXMU010000072.1 coordinate 4,585,528, forward strand.
ACAGATATCTTAAAAAAGATTTTCCTCATACGAAATCTAAGTTGGCATGACTGTCACCTCTCTGTACTTGAGCGCAATCTCTATCTTAAGCATGTTTTGTGATTTTTACAATGGATATAAATAAAAACGTAACGAAAACATCTGACAAAGGATTTATTTTAAATTTTTTATTGAAAATGGAATTTCAATGAAAATGTTACAAAAAGTTTATGGTGAATCGACTATATCAAAAACACGTGCATTCAAAGGCGGTCCAGATGGAAGATTTGTCTTACTTTGGTAGAAGATTTACCTCACTGTAATTGATCTCAACGTCCTCAATTGAAGTCAACATCGATGAAGTAACAGAAATTAAAATTAAAATCGTCATTCAAGTTTGAAAGAAACAGCCGCCGACCTTTATATGTCCCACGATTGAATTGTTTGAATATGAAAACTTTAGCTCCTCAACAACCGCCGAAAAAGCTGAACTTTTTTCCAAACTCGATCGAATAAAGGTCGCTGAAGACAAGCTATAAATGATTAACTCCAATCCCATATTCATAAAATGCATTAAGACTGGTTGTGAGACATGAGTTTAAGAGTTCGACATTCAAACTAGTCAACATGCTTTGGAATGGCGCCTTTCCATTGAGCTAAAATGAAAATAACTGATCAAAGCCGATCAAAAGTCGAAATGGTGTTGATTGTTTTCTTTGACCATAACGATGATGTACACTCAGAATTAAGTAAGTAAAAAATGTTATCTGCGCATTGTGTGGGGAGTGAGAGAGCAAATTCGACGAAGAAGGCCAGATTCGTAGAAAGAAAATTCATTGATGTTGTATCGCAATAACGCACCATCTCACAAGGTATCATTAAAAACGACACCCAAAAAATCAACAGATATCGTCGAGTAACTGTTGTATTCCTTTAATACGTCTCCAGTTTACTTTTGGGATAATTTAATAAATAAAATAATGCATATTTTGTTTTCTATTTCCTTATTCTAAGTATTTTTTGCCTAACTTGTTCATACCAAATATTTACTCTTACTGTCATACTTTCTTTGCACTTGGCAGGGAATTGCATAGAGCATTTTTAAGGTTAAGAACAAGGTTACGAAGAGAAATTAACATCAGTTAAACAAAGGTCTGCAAATTCTTTATCATTATTCTTACCCTACAAGACGAAAAGTTACAGTAAAAGCTAATACAAATTAATTTTGTGTACAAACTGTAATACAAAACTACACAAAATAGAACAATGGCAATCCTACCATTTACTAGCTTGTAAATCGTGATTCTGAAGAACAGACCTAATTCTTCAAATTGCTCAGACTAAATGTGGTAAAGTTATTTAAGAACTCATTGAATAGAAACATTCGAAACAAATAATTTTCAGAAGGTTCTTTATTTATTTATTTTTTTTTTTTTTTTGTTTCTTACAATAGGCGAAGCAAATGCTGAGGAATTTGTTTGAAACAAGCAAAATACAAAAATTAATTGGAAAAAAGAACAAAACACCTCACATTTACATTATGCAATAATAACGATATATTTATTTAGTGGTGTGGCCGGTCTGGCAAAGCATCCAGCAGTTAAATACCTGTCATCTGAAATGTTATTTATCTGCAGTGGTATTTATTTATTTAGTAAAAGATTTGCTATTTACGAATATAAATCGTATAACAACCGAAAATGTATGAAAATAGTTAAAAATTATTACAAAAGTGGTGATTTAAAAAAGAGCGCTTTTCGGGCATTACGCGCTTTCGTGCAAGGAATTGACAGGATTATAAAGAAATTTGAGGAGACTGGAAGTGTTATGGGTGTGCCAGGTCTGTGCATCATCACAATGTACGCACTGCCGAAAATATCGCTTCTGTTAGTGAAAGCCTAACTCATTTTGACGTAGTTTGCATTGATTTGCACCTCCATCCATATGGAGTTCAACAGAGTTTAAATGCTGATTTTTCGAACAAAATTTTCTTCAGCGATGCAGCTAATTTCTCACTCGGCGGTTACGTCAACAAGCAAATTTGTCGCAAACGGGGTTTAAAGAACCCAGAAGTGATTGTAGTAAAGCTTTTGCATTCGGAAAAAGTGACTGTTTGGAGCGCGTTATGATCTGGAGGCGTCAATGGACCATTTTTTCGAAAATAATGCTGGAGGAATCGTTACCATCAATTAAGAGCACTACGGCCGTATGAAAAGCGACTTTTTTATGCAATTGAAGGTGATATGTGGTCGATGCGAGTCACACAACACGAACGATTTTGGGTTTATTGCATGAGAAATTTTCGGAAGTTTCCATCAATTGGCTACCAAGGTCATTTAATTTGGCGCCGTTTGACTTTTTTTGTGGTACGTAAAAAACCGTGCTTACTTGGATAATCCCAAAACGTTGAAGCATTTGAATACCAACATTCGCCAAGTTATTTCCTAGAAATATGCAAAAGAAAAGAAAGTGTAATTTCAAGATTCAAAATCAATGAAATCTAACGCCGTTAGTGGTCGAAAACTATCTCCAGATGCGTTCATTTAAATGGCATTCTATTTCCTAGATAATAACAACCTCCAAGCCTAGCATTAAAAAACAAATTTCATCGGAATCATATCTTTAAGTATATTTTACTTAGCTTTATTTTTAAAATCGAAAAACGAATAACCCCTTATAATCAGTTAAACAACAAGTCCAAAAATAGCTGAACATTAACTCAAAGAAAGTTGAAAGCTTTTGCTGACTAATGCAAACGCATGTAAGGCAACAGCAATAATAAGACCCTTAAAGTGGTAATAAAGGTAATGTAAATCATCAAATCAAAACTTAAAAAGCTCTAAAATTCCGCTGCTCATCTTTGCCTAATGTACTTATATTTATTTCGACTACAGAGAATTAAGTACTAAACTAAGACAATATTTGAAAATAACCTGCTTAATTTCCAAAGTGTTTTTCTTTTTGGGTTGAAAATAAGTACAGACGATGTCTTCCAAGTTAAAATTCCAAGTTACAAATCTGGTATTCGTAATGTTCCATGTAGCCTTTACATCATCCGTGAATGTATTTTACACTTAATTATTTTTTTTATTTACTCACCTATTCCATTATGTTTCGTCCTCGTGAAAAGCCGTTCCTCGAAATGCGCAATGTTCATCAAAAGTGGTCGCTCTGAATACAGAAGTAGAGAAAAGGTCTTTAGGACTCTTGAGCTAATAAACAATAACTGTAGCATACTTTGTTTAATTTTAAAGTGTCAAAATGTTTTGCGTACTTTGGGGCCGTGACAAAAAAAAAGAAAACAGGCGAGAAAAAGGGAGAGAAAATCCTAGTACAGCGTTATCAATTTAGTGGTTTCAAAACCTCCGGTCTGGCAAGGACGTCAGCTACCTGTTTTTTGAAGTGTTATTTGTTTAGTGAAGGGTTTTCCTTTTACGAATATGTATAGCTTAACAACCGAAGAAGGCGCAAAAATAGTTAAAGTTTACTACTAAAATGCCAATTTTAACATGATTCAACACGACCGACTTTGGCTTTACTGCAAAAAATGTCTCCAAAAAGCGTAATTTCACGTGTTAGAGACGTCAATTGGCCACCACAATCACGCTATTTGAAGTCGTAAATTTATTTATTTATTTTGTTTTTGTGGGGAACATTCGTCAAATTATCACCGAGCTACCGAGATCCACTGCTGCAATCAATCCAGAGGCGGTCATTTAAATGACGTTGTGTTTCGTACATAATGGCAAGGTCCAGGCATTATAACGAAACAAAAGTTAACTTTTTAACTTTATTTTTGAAACCGAAAAGCGGATAACCTTGTATTTGCTCGCTTTTAATGCTGTCTCTCGTTATTTGCATGGCCCAATAAAATGATTGTGTGAAAAGTTCCAAAATGGAAGTAAATTAGTTAGATATTTTCCTCCTCATTTTAGAAGGGAAGTGTTTTGTAAAATGTTCGTGTTTGTTGTTGTAGCTCGTAGAACTTTTTTCTTTTCTTTTTTTCTAATATCCTTCAATATACACTGTCCGCTGTTTATAATTTCTAATTTTATTGGAACAATTTTGTAAAGAAACCATGAACAATGTAATAGCGCTTGCCAGTAGTTTAACAAATTGATCGGAGGTTACACACATTTTTACGTCAAATTAACTTTTCAAGCAGCATTTATAACTCCGTACAGTAAAATTTTGTATGGAAGACATCTCACGGTTTATTTTCTGAACATAATTGAAGACAAGGATTTTTATATTGTTTGCACAATTGAAATTAAGGATGTGAACAAGCATTAGGATAATGGTTTAACGCCGGGGGGTATTTTGCTCATAGGACATGTAAAGCAGCACTTGTTATTGTGTGTGCAATTAGGTGAGTGAATAGGCTGATATGCCACAAATCGCCAATAAGAGCCGCGAACTAGCGGCCATACTGCAGGGATTTACATTTTACCTGAATAAATGAGAATGAAAAAGCCATTGGCAATATGTGTGCCACTTTTGTATTAATTTTTTAAATTATAAGATTAGAGAAAATATTTGTATGAAAATTGACCAGTTAAATAAATATTGAGGTATGTCAAAAAAAATTGTATTTAGTAAATCGATTAGGAACAAGTAAGCTGTTTATCGGACTTATATTTATTAATTGATAAAGTACACAATTCAAGAATTAACTTCTTAAAGTTAATATAGTCTAAATGGGGGCTCGCGTCCGTGCCACCGTATTAACTGCCTTTGGATATTTTCTTTCAAATGCCCCTGAGAAGTCGGTCTGTTGGTATAAACTTTACGATTGCGATACCCGACTGGAAAAAATCCATTAATCAAGACTGTAAAGTCCGATTTGACATTCTGTACTGGAGATCCATGTGCCAGAGAAAATTTCACGAACTCGTGGCAGGGACATATTGGACGTGTGATTTTGCTTCGCCCTGATCGATTCATTTTCTTTTGTTATAGCGGGGAAATTTTTGCAGTATACCGTAAAGTAATTGCGGGTTTCCTACCATCTTCCAAAAAAGTAAATGTTTAGAATTCCTCGCTATGACATTAGAGAAAATAGTTAACTTATGAGAATTATGTGGCTGCTGATGCTTGCGTTCTTGATGACCTTTCTCGTCAGGATTTCGATTTTTCCAGTATTATACTGGTCTCATCAACCAACCATTTGAACCATTTTCGAATGAGAAAAATGTTTTGCGCGCCATTTAAGTGACAAAAACATTGAATATTGCAAAACTTTCTATCTGCTACAGTCGTCGAATCTGCAGTTTTTTAAAACTCTTGCATACACAATATACGATTCGCCTCCGAAAAATTCTCTATAACGATTTAATTCCCAGGTTTTACGCTACTGATTAACATACTGCCCAGTGGACATTCTGTCCACTGGACATACGAGTACTGTAACGTGATTTCCAATGCATTCGAAGTCTTGAGATGCTTCGTGTTTCCTTACAAGGTTACCCACATTGCCACTTATCTGAGAAATTATGTTTGCTACAAATATTTTTCAAAACCAGGTTGGTTTTTGAAGCCATAAGAAGGTTACCGAGGAAGGCCCTCCGAGCCGTAATGGAATAGAATGCTTAAAATTAAAACATTTTCATTGCATTCAGTTTTATAGAAGTTATTAACGCGGGCTACTATCTTATTTTTTTCAGGCCACCAAATATAAAAAGCAATTGCACTGTTTCGTAACACTATATCGGTAGCTGCATAATTAAAGATTTAAAAAACTAGAGTACATAAATGTTTTTTTGTTTTAATTGTATTCATATTTCCTGTCGATCACAATATGAAATTATGAAAAAAGACATTTTTGTTTTTCATATTCCTACTTGTATAATCAGCAAGACGTACTTGAGAGAAGTCATTCTAAAAAATCTTTCTGACAAATCTTTCAAACCCTGCTGCACGCCTCTAGAAGGCCTCCTTGAGGGCTTTATCCTTCTTTGGTTGCATATTGTTTCTATTACAATTTAGAAAGTCAGATTTTGGAAAGTCTTTTGTGGAAGGCAGCAAAGAACGAGTCCATGTCAATTTTTTTGAGTCCCTTGTGCAAGTTGTCCAAAATTACTTTAGGCCGGGGATAGCTATTGCCGTGTTTTAGTGTTTGGTGGATCGGCTTGCTATTGCGAAGATCGTGAGCTAGAACTCAGAGATTTTTATTCCTTCATCAATCATTTCCTTGACAACTTAAGACAATCCGAAAAGTAAGACCAATTTTTTGATGTATATTACACGGCAATATCGAATCTCGAAAATATGTTTCTCCGCTAAGTTTCACAGCGACAGACATCTGCGCCAAATTTCACATTTCATACGACGCGAAATTCGGCTTCCATTTTTATAATATGTAGTCTTGTTGAGCAAAGCAGTTGCATTAAATTTTGTATATCAAATGGAATTTCTTCTGCGGAAATGTTTAGAATGTCGCAGAAAGCCTTTGATGAATATAAAATAAAAGTTTATAGATGTCACAAACGTTTCAAATAGCAGAGAACTAATTGAAGACAAAGAGTGCACCAACGACCGTTACCCTCTGCTGATGAATGCCACTTTTGATAATTACCAATAATAATTGGAGAATTTGCCAAGCTTGTTATAAAATACATCATAGCGGGCGGTCAGATTTTGATCTATGATCCGGAAAATACCGATCACTCAAATGAATACAATGCCAAAAGTGAAGTAAGACCAAAAAAAGCGAGTCAAAATCGGCCAAAAATCAAGGATATGTTGATCATTTTTTTCGATTTTCATGATATTGCACATAGTTATCCATTTAGAAGTTTCGGAACCACCGGTCTGGCATGGCTGTCAGCTGTTAAGTACCTGTCATCTGAAGTGTTATTTAATTAGTGATATTTTTGCCATTTCCGAATATGGATAGTTCAACAACCGAAGAACGCGCAAAAATAGATAAAATTTCTACAAAACTAGTGATTCAAACGTGGGCACTTTTCATGCATTCCGAGGTGATTATGGTTGTCATAGTCGGCCTGTTGTGCAAGGAATTGACAAGATTGTAAAGAAATTTGAAGAGACTGGAAGCGTTGCAGATGTGGTCAGGCCTGTGCACCGCACACCCCGAAATGCGAACAGACTCTTCGTGAGCTATTCGTAAAAAAATCAACTAATATCGTTTCCCACAATCGTGTTTGCATGATTTGGTACTGTGTGACTTCTGGCTATTTGCTAAGCCGAAAAGATCGGAACGGGGACATCGATTTGAGTTGACTGAAAATATTCAACATGAATTACAGCGTGCTCTGAAGATCATAGCGGAATGTAACTACATATTTTGCATGTGCAGAGAATCAGAAAAAAAACCTCGGCATAAGTGTATAGTTTCCGATTGGAAATACTTTGAAGGCGGTGAGATAGATTTGGATGATAATCAAAATGATTTTTTTTTTTTAAATTTTTAAGTTTGGAAACAGTAGTTTATAGTTAATGTATTGTTATGAGTATATCTCCAAGATTTGTAACAATTTTTTTCATCACGATCAAACTAGTAAGCTGTTACTTATATTGTTTTCTATTTGGAAATCATTTCTAAACTTTCTAAAACTTGAGGCAAATAAGATTATCTGTACAACGTCACATCATACTTTATTCATACAGGAGTTAAGGGCTTTAACAAACAACTACAAGTTTTTGTATGTTCTTTTGAACAACTGACAGAACATATATTTATTACTAAAATAAGAAAAAACTAACAATGTGCTGTTTAAAAAGATTTCATTTGTGGAGAGTTTTTAATACTGCAAAAGCTGCGGAAATTATATTTGACGAAATCCTTACCATTACGAATAAGTACCTAGTATATAATATACTAATAGAAGCCCCAACTTTTGTCCAATTGTCCAGGTGTCCTTATCCTTATCACAATCCTGTGAAGGATTTGAGAACGTTATATGATTGGCAATACAATCCAACTTTTATTACCAGAGCATCTGCTTTCCATTATTTTTTGCGGCGTACTCGTACTTTGACAGTTCACTTCCACGCAATAAATTGCGCTAAATGGAAAAGCAAAACGGTTAGCCGCAAAGCAGCAAATTCTTTCCTCTTAAAGTAACTAAACGATAATAAACGTGACTGCTTTATGGCTTGGGTGAGGCCAAAAAATTGTATACCGGCAGGAAGTAACAAATACATTTCAAGATTTAAACATTATGACATTACGAACTCAGAAAGCCCAGAAATATTACAGATAAGTAAAACTATAGGCAGAAGAAAGCGTAAAATATCGGCAGCATTATTATTATCAAGAGATTTTGTTGGACTCAAAATTTGGTTGCACAAAATCTCATGTTCTTTTATTTCTATCGTTACAGAAAATTCTTTTGCTTGCAATATTTTCGGCATAAAAGTGGTCGTATATGTGAAGGGAGTCAATGTGTGCTAGTTTTACATACCACGTACATAATGAAAGAATGAATTACTTCTAAATTTATGCCGGTTTAAATGGTGAATAGTATAACATTGTATGACATGTTTTTCTTTTTTCATGAACTTCTACAGTTTTATTTACTTTGTAACGATATTAGTCTGAAATCTCATGTTGCAAAAGAATTTTCGAATAGTTCATAGCGAGCATACTGTTTCATATTTCGTTAATTTTCCTGTTTTTTTTTTTATTTAATTTTTCAGAGAATAAAGACGATCCATAAAGACAGGTTTCAGCATCGAGCAACACCTAAAAATGATGAAACTTTTTCAAAGATGCACGCATCGCTTTTCAGTTGCCCTGGTCATCCTTTACAGTCAACTATTTAACCCAACGTTAATGAAATGCAAAATCTGTCGAAAATATTGGCGTTGTTCGTGGGAGGCTGCAGGAGAAACGAAGGTAATCAGTTCCGCGCTGCGCACAAGAACTCGTCCGTTCTGGCAGACTCCTACGTCGGGGCTTGGACCTGCATCCCCTTAACTAGCCCAGTAGCTGAAAGAAAATGATTTCGACCTACCGAGACCGTGCGATTTAACGCAGTTATGTTTTTTCTTGTAGTGGTTTCTTAAATCGGAAGGTTTATACTAATCAACCGCAAACGATTGGTGTACAAATTCAGTCTGACCCTGTCGTTAGAGTAATCGAAAATGCGCACCGGCCATTTGAATAAAGTCATATTTCATATATAATGTCATAATGATAGGCCATTTAAATAAAACAACAAATTTATACTGAACTTGTTTTATTCAATTCTAACATCTAATAGTCCTTACAATTCTCTACATAAATTTCTGAAAACATGAGGTCGCATCGCTTAAGCTATGAAGCTGAAATATGCTATAAAAGTATATAATGAAAGGTTGTCCATTTAGTGTTTTCAAAACTGTCGGTCTGGCAAGGCTATCAGCTATCTGCCATCTGAATTATTTAGTGAAAGGTTTGCCATTTACGAATACGGATCGAAGAAGAATGCGTAAAAGTAGTTAAAACTTACTACAAAAGTGGTAATTCGAACGTTTGCACTTTTCGTGCATTACAGGACGATTATGATCATTATAATCGGCCTACTGTGCAAGGAATTTGCAGGATTATAAAGGAATTTGAAAAAACTGGAAGATGTGGTCAGACCTGTGCTTCATCGTGAGTGAGTGTGGCGTATAATCCGAATTTGTCAACTCCACGGCGAATTTTATACTCGTATAATGGCATGGTTCAAGTATTATAATGAAATAAAAGTTTCATCGAGATTATGGTTTTATGTGCATTTTACTTAAATTTACTTTTCTTTTTATTCATAAGCAGGCTAGGATCAAATTTAGGCAAAATCGGCCAAGTACGAAAACAAATTACTCAAACATAAATCTACCATTTATTCGCTAAATGAAAGCAATTTACATACAATTTATTAAAGAACAGCCATAATCATGTCCAAAGATATTGAAATATATATAAACGAACACCCATTTTCATATAAATAAAGAGCTGTTTCGATATTACTAGTAATTACCTATAGAGTGCATTTCTGACACACCTACTTATCCGACGATAAACCAATGCACTATACCAAATGCTAGATACTACACACTGCACATATACTGTAAAAAGCCATTCTAGCTTATAATATATGCCTTTATTTTTAGGGGGCGTGGTATTAAAAAATATGCGGATTTTCATTGGAAAAATGGAAAATTTGATATACATATATTCTGTATAGGCAGGGTCCATATTTGAAACGTTCCCTTGACATGAGATAATTCAACATGCCATACATGGCGCTATAGATCGCAAATGTAGGAAAAAAAAAACTTTCTCATACAAGAATTATTGTGCTATCAGACCAGCACAATAACTGTCGTAAATCTCTATGAAACTTTTCATTTCACCAGACCATAGTCGGGGATTATAAATGCGCCAAATTACATTTTTCTCCTTTAACTTCTAATTCGAAAAAATCAACCAATTAATGACTCATCAAGTACCTTCCAAACAAATGATCAATTTCACCCACATATTCCTAGGTCATTTTCTTTCAATTAGCCGCACAAAATCTTGTCAAATTTGATAAAAAATCAAAAATCAAATAAATTTTGATAAAAAATGTCAAAAATGGGCCATATTGCCGAATCCATATTGCCATCTTTTAGCGCCTGCCTTACAAATTCGCCTATTTTCAGAAATCCAATTTATCTCTGTAACATTGCAAGGACGTGTTTCTCTCTTATAGTTGAAGTCTACAGAAGTCCGTTATATTCAATTTATAAAGAAGGAGGCAAGACACGGTATACGAGTATGTATAGCTGTTTTCTCTTTATTATTTTTTTGCATTTGGATTTTTTAAACTAAATAATATTACAATTAATAGATAAAATCGCCAGTTGACCATGAAGAATCTTGTTACGTGATGGGATCAGGTGAACACTATGAGACGAAGGGTTGGTCAAAGCCTTCTTCGTGGTAGAACACAGGGAGAGAAATGGATGACGTTATACTCGCGAAGACTCACAGTCAGAGCTTTCTCCGTGGTAGAATACAGTGAGAGAAATCAAGACTAGGTAGGAAACAAAAAAATGTACTACGAGGAGCTACTAGGACAGTGTTTTCTTTTCAGTGACTTGCCAGCGAACCGCCCCGATCTCATCAAAGTGTCTGCCTTTTATACTGTTTTCAGCTGAAGGTGTCCACGAATCAGCTGTATGCAAAGTGGCAAATGTGGTGATCATACTTTATTTGATATCTGGTTGACGCTTGAATAACAGGGTGTATCAGGGTGATATCCTGTTATCTGTGATAAATTACTTTTATTATTATTACTTATTATTATTATCATTATAATTGTTATTAATATACTATAATGTGTACACAATCAATGGAATTCGTAATATATTTCATTCAGTACGTAACATACGAAAAATTCAGAATTAATAATCTCAGTTGTAAAGAACATAAAAAAATTAAATTAAAAAAAATAATACTTCATTTTCAGGGCAATATACACATACGTATATACACGGCGGTTTGGATGAAAACAAGGGACCGACTCCATCCTTACAACTTATAGGCAATGGGCCAGAATATTCTAGGTTTTTGCTTATTTCTGAGGAAAATTTACCTTCTTGTATCTGCCATATAAGAGATGGATCTAAGTCATATATATTCTAAGATTGATACCTTTCAAGCAATTGTACTGAACTCAGACAAATTTGCATAGGTCAGCACGTTTGATAAACTTCTTTCTGGGAATAAAAACACTGTCTTCACTGCCACACCCATTCAAGTACATTCTGTACAAATTGATCGATTCACTAAAACTAATTCTAGATTGCATAGATAATTCCTAGATTTCAGCTAAAATTTTTTTTGTACATTGTTTTACTCTATAATTCTTAATACAATTTGAGACAATAGACCGGCTAATCAAGCCTATTTTGATACCTAATACACATAGCATCGATTTAACCCATATATTCCTATGTTCTGATATTTTACACAGTTATATTAATTTCAGTCAAATTTGGTACACATTAAGGGCTTGCTAAGATAACAAACGAAAAAGAAACCTGTACCTCCTGCCACACAGACGGCTACATTCTAAATTTCTGGTAATGGTATCGCTTTATAATGTCTTTTATTTGATACCTTCCACACAAATGAGCAATCAAACCCATATATTTTCAACTTCATTTCATTCGAGCAGTTGAACTGGGTGGAGGCAGATTTAGCACGTATCATGTGTTTGATAGTACAGTTTGATTAGTACTGGGAATGAAAATAGTCTGCATTGCCACACCCATTCTGGTATTTTACATTCAAACTGACCGGCTAACAGAAATTTAATTTCTCCAATGTAATCCCAAAATCAAGGACTACAGTAACCTACTCGTAAATTCTTGTCAATTGCATTACGCTACAATGTTTGGAAAGATGTAAAAACGCAAATCGAAAACTCGCACCATTTTTGACTTCTGTACAAATGACTGATTTGACATGTACACTGCTGATCACTTGAATAGCGCTCCTCTAATCATTTAACAATATTGACTACTATTTAAAGCACACTTCGCGTAACGTTTCAGTTTTTTCGTGTTTGCTTCTCCTACTTCCACAGATCACGTACGAAAAATTTCAAGCGATAGAAGTATCCTGCTATTTTAATTCGCTTTTTTTCTTTTAAATAAGTGAAAAATTTGTTCTTTTTTTGGCTCATTTGAATAGCACCCCTCACATGGTAATCAGTTTAAGTGTGAAACTTTTTTCAAATCATCATAAATCAGATCGGATTACAGTAATTGTGTATAATTAAATAAAAACAATCGATTTTAAGTAAAATGGGCCGAGCTAAATCCTTGAGTGTCGAGGGAAGATCAAAAATTGAAACTTACAAGGAGTGTGGATTTTCCATTCATCAAATAACCAGAAAAACTAATAAAAGTCGCAAAGTTGTGTCGACATATTTACGTGACACCGAAGGCTATGGAAATAATGTGAAAGGTCGAACAGCAAGTGTTATTACAGCCGCTGACAAGAACCTCAAATTCAAACAACTCTGCTGCCAAAATCAAGGAAAAAGCTGGCGTAAGTGCAAGTGTATCAACGGTAAAAATAGATATTTACAAAGCAGCACAATTTCAAGGCTTGCGACTTAAAAAGAAACCACCGCTAGACAATCTCCGTAAGGAACGTCGTCTTAATTTTTGTCGTACGACTATGACGTGAAGTAGAGAATGGAATAGAATTACATTTTCCGACGAAAAAAATTTAACTTAGAGGGTCCTGATGGATATTATTACTACTTCTACGATCTTCGAAAAGAGGAACACCTACTCAATCGATTACACAGCCGGGAAGGTGGAGTTATGGTACGGGGGGCTATCTCTTATTGTGGCACGATAGAGCTTCAGTTTCTCTCCGCAAAAATGAATGCGACTTCATACAAAGCCGTGCTGGAAAAAGCTTTTCCTGAAGTTAAAAATGGAATGGAAATTCCAGCTTGACAACACGCCAATCCACACAGCAAGAGTTGTCAAATCATGGATTGAAAGTCAAAATATTGAAATTATGAACTGACCGCCTTACTCTCCAGACTTAGACATTATTGAAAACGTCTGGGGATGGCTTGTACTCAAAGTGTACGAATCAGGCAAACAATATTCAAGCAAAAGTGAACTCATTAATGGAATTGTACAGGCCTGGACGTGTATTTCGCTGGACCTAAGCAAAAAGCTGTATGATTCTTTACCGAACAGAATAATTGAATGAATTCTCAACCAGAGCGGAAGCACCCACTACTAAATTTTACTTAAAATACTTATTTTTAAATTAGATGTAAGCAAACAATAATACCTTTAATTTGCAATTAATGTTTCCGTGTATAATCTAATTTTTGTATGGGACTATTCAAATGAACCAAGAACTGAAATTTAATTTCTGATTTTTTTTTTTATGTTTAAGGTTTTAGTACTTAATTCACTAAATTGAAAGAAAATTAATGTTATAAGATTACAGCAAATACGTGAAATATTATTTATAAAAGCACAACCAGTTCGCCATAAATATTATTTTGGAAAAAATTGAGCTTAAAAAAATATTTAAAGGGGGTGCTATGAAGTGAGCGGCACTGTATATCACAGGCCTCATATCTTTCCAACAGTTATCTATTAATTCAATATAATTTGGTGCGGGAATGAAAGTGGACTGCCCCACCGCTCCTTTTCCGATAAACCGATTTATCGAAATTTACATTTTTCGCCGTAACGCGTAGTTTGAGGACTGCACTAACTTAACTTAAATTTTGATCGTATTGTATTACAATACGAGGCACTTGAATCTAATTGCTGCAAAAAATCTAACTAAATGATCGGGTTTCGTTTAGACGTATTGCACTTGGGTCGTCCCTGTATAACATAATACAAAATTAAATAAAAAATTAATATAATATATAATAAAGAAACAACACTATTAATAAAGTCAATTTCACACAAAATCTTGGCCATATTGATCAATATTGTGAGCCCAGATTGGTTTTTTAATTCTAGTTAATCTACAATTTTAATTGATTGAACCGATTCGATTCATATATAAATAAATTTCAATAATATATATTCATTAGAAAAAGGAAAGATTTCTTATTTGAGATTTTCTTTGCGCTAGGTAAAAATTGCCAAATTCCACCCTGTGGAATACAGTTTTTAAATGATTATTTACTATAAACCTTTATATATATAAACCTACCTAAACCTATAAACCTACTTATGCAAACTTATTAAGAACATTTACATTAACAAAGTGCTCTTTATGTACCGACACTTTCGGTTTATTCTGATTTACGAAGGCGGTCCAAAGCTAGCCAAGCTGACGTATAGATGGTGCCACTAGTTTGAGAACATTATTTTGGTGAAAAGTGGCACCCTTCTGAAACATATGTTTTGTGTTTCGAGGGGCCACATTGTTTAGTATTTTTTTTTAACCATCAAAAGTCAACGATCTCATCTCAATTTGAAAACATGAAAAGACACCGTTAGTCTCCGTTATGTAATTCAATATTTCCATTGGAAATGTCTCAGTCCAACCAGTATTGAAGCTGAGCTAGATTCCATTCAGTGTGAGTCTGCTCCTTCGTTTAAAACTATAAAATATTGGGTAGCAGAGTTTAAACGAGACGGTATGAGCAGCCAAGACGAACACCGAGTGGCCGACCAATTTAGGTGTCCACGCCAGACGCGGTTAAGAAAATCCACAAAATGGTATTGGATGTATTGCTTCATCACGCAGCTTATTCGCCGGATTTAACTCCCTCAGGCTATTTTCTATTTCCAAACTTTAAAAAATGGCTCAGTGGTAAAAGATTTCCCAGCAATGTAGAGGTGGAGTTTGCGGTTGACGACTATTTGAAGGAGTTTGTCAGTTATTACTAAAAACAGGGTATAGAAGCTATTGAATTTCACTGGAAAAAGTATATTGAGCTAAAGCAGATTATGTTGAAAAATAAAGGCAAATTTTTCCAACTTTTTTTGTGTCTCTTTGTTAGGTATGGTGGATGAAAAATATTCCATGTAGTCACATATCTTATCATCTGAAATTCTTGCTATTTCTGTGACTTTAAAACTTAAACTATATCAATGAAATTTGGATACTCTAGCAATGAATAATGACATAATGGCAGATAATAAAGAAAATGACATTGGCTGGAAGAAGATTACAGTTATTTTTTCTCTTTTTTTTGTAATACTTATGTATTGGAGAATCGATTTGAATTTTAAGGGCCTTGTTCATAATAATTTATTGAATACTTTAAGAACGTTTTCGTTATTAAAATTAAACCTTCAATGAATACGGCCTAAATATTTATCTTATCCAACATTAATTTGGAGTATAAATAAAGACCTGTTAAATGTTATCTTACAAAACGCAATAAACCTTAATGAGAAGTCATCAAATAGTCATGATACTGCTGCAATAGATTTACAATCTCATAACTAAGCTTATCGAACGCATGACGTGTGGAAAAGTCGTTTGAATTCAATAGGACTGGTTGGAAGATATGAGCCATTTGTACGGAAGATACCATGTCCTAGGATACTTGAACGATTTTCCTCTAATTTTTGACAAAGATTACAAAGCAATACAAGGGAAAGAATTTTGAATCCTATAGTCTATATCTGCAGCAGGTATAGAGAAAAATTGAATTTTGTGAAATCGGTCAATTTGTATGACCAGATACCAGAAGCAGGACAAAAGTGCGTTTATTTTGATTCTTGGACCCTAACTCATGAAACCTTTAATGTGTATCAAATTTGACTAAACTAACTGCGTGTAACTGCATAGAAGATCGACAACTATGAATATGTAAGCCAAAACAGTCATTTGTATGGTTGGTACCAGCAGAGTAGAATAATGAGCAAAAGTTAAGATTGCTGTAGTAAACACTTAAAAGTTACAGGTGTATAATAGAAATTTTGAATATGGGGCGATTTGTATGAGTGGTACCAGAATAAGCGTGGCAATGCGATTCATTTACTTTCTTAGGCATTACTTTAGTAAGTCCTTAACGTTTATCAAATTGAACAAAAAATGTTAATGACATTCTTATTTTCATATACACACCTAAGAATATATGCATTGAATCGACCATTGATATGAAAGGTATTAGAAGGAGCATGACCAACCAGTTGGTTGTTTCAAATTTTTATGGGAATTGTGAGACAATGGACTAAATTCAGATTAATTATTGGTTATTGGTTATATATTATTGGTTATTGATTATTATTATACGTTCTGACATAATAATAGGGTGTGCCAAATTTTTACAAATTTTATAAACATTTACGGCAATTATCGTGTCTACCACCCAGTCAGCCAGTCAGACAAACATACATCGCTCAATCGACTTATAAAGTGATGAAAGACATTTGATTAAACAACGTTTCTTTCTGAGTGTTGCATTTTTGACTGTATAAACGAAAATACGAAAAATAAGACAAACCGATACATTATGTATGGAGAGAAGTCGTTCTTGACATGCCCGCTATTCTGACGATGAGTCGATACAAAGGGTACACCACAATTGATAAACATCCCGGTCTTATCGGGACTGGTCGAGGCTCAAGTGCGTTTCCTTTTGTTTATGCACATCTTTCCTGCAAAGTGATTTTTACCAAAATGTTAAGCATAGGAGTAAATATAGAGGCAATGGTAGGTAATGGTAGTGGGATGGTTTAAATTCCTTCCTTTTCTTCCACATTATACAACTTTTTATTTTAACGGAAAAATTAAACCTACATATTTATTTCACTCTCTTGTTAAACAATGATAGCTGTAATTATTACAAACACAACCATTTCCATTGAGGCTCTTTTGTTCATAGTTGGTTTTATGAACCAAATCATCAATCACTTCCAGTACAAGTCTGGAAATTAAAAAGGTCTATTTATAAATATTTTCATTTGAGTAAAAGGAAATTGTTCCAGTTTTTCTCCCTGGCGCTCAATAAAATAAAAGGAAGTGTGCAGGGAAACCACTACGGCATTATGTGTGCCGCATTGGTATTGTAAGTTAATATTGACTACCCCTTTTCCCTTAAGCTGACTTACAGTTAAACGTTAAGGCGCAATTAGTAGAACTGCCATGAAAACACAAGAAAACAGTCACAGTTAAATAATTCATCAAATTGATAGTGTTGGTGTAGAACCACTAGGCAGCATAAAACCTTTCAATTCACGTCAGTATAAAGGATGGGCGACGTGTGGTAACTGCATAGATTTAACAAAGCTTTTTTATGGATATAGACAGGTTGTTTTTCAATGGGGCTTCTTTAAAAATGTCCTCATTTATTTGATTTTATTTATTTTTATTCGGTAAAACATATTTTTCAAAAAAAAAAAAAAATGTTAACTTTCATAAGCCACAAAGCCTGGATGACTGCAAAAGCGACAGCTATATGAAAGTCTGCAGTTACAGGAAATTGAGTAGACTACAATATCTTTTCATCCGACCAGCTGGAGCACACACAATATCCCCAAACATCAATATACATACCTATATATATATTTTTTTCTTTATTGATGAATATGTATTCACATGTATTTATTGACATATGCAGACAACAAGTAAAAAATCGATAGGACTTTAAATGAAAACGTAAATTGGACCTGTAACGAAATAAAAAGAGGCTACAATTATTGCGCGAAGAATAAAAGTAACCTGTTCATTCAAAACTATATATGAAAAATCATGTATTCTTTGGACAATAATTAAAAACGTTGTTAACGCATACAAAAAAGGCAAAAATAGGAGGCGACGAAGGCATTCGAATAGCAAGTTAAAAGTCTATTCATTTGAACAAAGTAAACCCATATTAAAAACAAGGACTTAAAAGGTACATATTTTTCCGGCTTCCAATAACAGCAACGGGAATCTATAAATGCATTCACAGTTCGTTGGACGCAGCCATCGAATTATTTAAATATCATTTTCACAGGAAAACCTCACGAATATCCTTTTTTATTGAGCTGAAATGTTTGAGGCACCAATTAAAAACTCCGAATAAAAATGTAATGCAAGTTTGTTACCATAAAAAAGTATTTATGTAGAAGATGTATGAAAAATGTTTTATAGGTAAACGTACAAAAAAAAAGAAAGTTTCATAACGAAATATTGACGCTCAAATATGTGTAGATGGGCCCATCCAAAAAAAAAAAAAAAAAAAACCGAATTTCTCACAACTGTGAGGCAATCGTATACTTTAACACACCGCGTCAAAATCTCTATATTAAACTCTGTCCAGAATAATATTCAAACTTCTGGTAAATGTCGAAAAAGTCATACTTTGCCTTCTTCGTAATCGATGTTAAATCTCAACAAAAACGTGAGAGAGTATCCCACAATGTAAAATATATTTCAATTTTATCTAAGTTGTCACAACGCTAACTTAAGAAAATTGCTTATTTAAGAAAGTTGCTACATTAACAAAATTCAATAGCATACTCGGTGATTGTAAACGGACTATATCCACCTATCCCTTCCGGTATCTTCAATACAAATTGACAACATTTCTGAAGTTAAATTTTTATGCAATAATCCCAAAGAAAATTTATGAATTGGACTCTGTTACGTGCCAGAATTTGGAAAAATTGAAGGTACCTCCCATACAAATGATCAATTTTGTCTACATATTCTTAGATTCATAACTCTTACATGGTTGCACTAAATTTAGCCGTTTGTTCGGCTTCGTCACACTTCCTCTCTTACCTCCCACACAAATTACCGATTTTCCGAAATTCAAACAATCCTCTATACTTCCTAATCAGTAAGCTGTAGTAACATAGGTTTTTGTCCAATATATTGATTTATAATTCTCTGTAAACCTTGAAAAAAAATGTAGCAAATTCTGATATCTCCAACGCAAATTGGCAATTTTCCAAAATTCAATCTTTCCTCAGCAATTTCTAATCACCAGTCTGTAGTAGCCTTCATTTTTGTCCAATATATTGATTTATAATTATAAACTCTTTGTAAGCCTTGAAAAAAATTGTGCAAATATCCACGTCCCTTCTGATACCTCTCATAAAAATAGCCGATTTTCCGAAATTCAAATATTCTTCAGCAATTTTGTGTCAGTAGGCAGTAATAGCCTAGGTTTTTGTCCAATTGGCTTATAATCCCTTCTAAATCTTGTAAAAATTGAGCAAGTGAACCTTTAACATAAATGGCCGATTAGCTGAATTGCATCAAATTTGACAGACTTTATGTGTTCGATGGAGTAAGTTCCAGGAAGGAATAAAAACGGTGGGCATTGCCACACTCCTTTTGATGCCTGCCATTCAAATTAACCGATTTATCGAAATTTAATTTTTCCGCTATAATTCCCTCACTGGTAGCTTCCACACAGATTAAACAATTTTACTCACATATTCCTGACTTCGTATCTTTAATTAAATCGCAATAAATTTAGTTTAGTTTAGCACGCACCACGCATTTAGCAATGCTAGTTCACTTGGTTATAAAAATGAGACGGGGTTCCATGAGATGGATTCAGAAAAATCAGTTGTTCTTTCCTTCTTAGAAGTAACAATCATTGGTCCCTCTACAGTTTCCAATTGTACGTCTTTTATTGTACTTTAATTCAGGGTATTTTTTGATACAAACATGGCAATTTATCACGCCTTCTTTTGCCATCCCTGACACTTTTGCACTAAAGCAAAACGTTGCTGGGTGAAGGTATACGAGGTGTGTTAAAAAAATAAGGTGAATTTTCAAATTTCGCCAACTACGTACATTCCAATTTCGATTATTATTATAATTTTTTTATGTTGGTACATTCGTCTCGAAGACATGTTGACGGTTTCATCCATAAAGCATGTTTAGTTTGTTTGTGTGAGACATAAATAAGACAAGTGTTTTGCGTGTTCGGCGATTTTCAGCCATCGAAAAAAATAGATCAAATAACTTGCATCAAATTTTATGTACAAAATGGAATTAAGTGCTCAAAAGCACTTGGAATGTTGACAGTGGCATACGGTGAGAGTACTCTGAGTCAAAAAAATGACAGAACAGAAGGTCAAGAAGAAGCGAATGACAACGCTCGCTCTGGACGCCCCAGCACATCCACAACCGATGAAAATGTTGAGAAGTGAAGAAAATTGTTATGGAGAATCGTCGAATCGCAATTAGAAAAGTTGCTGAGGATGTCGGCATATCGGTTGGGTCATGCTATGAAATTTTGGGCATGAAGCGTGTGGCAGCAAAGTTAGTTCCAAAATTGCTGAATTTTGACCAAAAGCAACGTCGCATGATCATCGCTCAGGAATTGTTGAATGACGTCAACGATGAACCAGATTTGCTCAGAAGAGGTGACGAATCATGGGTATATAGTTATGACATCGCAACCAAAGCTCAATCGTCCCAATGGACGAGTCCAGGAGAGCAAAGACCAAAAAAAAAGCACACCAAGTTCGATCAAATGTCAACGTTCACTGTTTTCTTCGATTACTATGGCATAGTGCATCATGAGTTCTTACCACAAAATCGTACGGTAAATAAGAGTATTACTTTGAAGTTACGCGCCGTTTGCGAGAAGCAATACGAAAAAATGTATTTAAGTCAGTTCACCGGACTGAAATTTCTGTACTCTTTTAATGTTGACAAATATTTATTTTTCTGCATTGAAAAGTAAAGTTAAACAAAAAACACACAAAGCTTTGATTTCGATGCACTTTTATTTCACTACAATGATTGGACCTCACCATTATTTACAAAATACAATATCATATAAATGACCACCTCTGAATTAGTTGCCATAGTAGATCCTTTTGAGGTAGTTTTCGGCCACTTTTTCCCACATTTTGGGCAGTATCTTGGCGATATTGACGAACGTTGGTTTTCAAAATGCTGCAACGTTTAGGAATTATCCCCGTAAACTTGGTCTAATAACATCAAATCACATGATCTTGTTGGCCAAATGACGTCGCCAAAACGTGAAATTACGTTTTTGGAAACTTCTTATGCAATAAAGCCAAAATCGATGGTGTTGTGTGGCTCGTGGTTCATAATCTTCAATTGCAATCTAAAAAAAAGTCGGTTCTCAGTTTTTTCTTCCTGAAGATAATCAATAAAAATAATTTCACGCACACCCCAAAAAAAGACACCATGACCTTGCCTGCAAATGGAGCCTTCTTCGGATACGATTCTCCCATTCCAGTCCACTACTTTGACTCCACTGTGTCTCCAGTCCACTGCCTTTATCTCTGGTGTGAAATGGTGGACCCATGTCTCATCTATAATTATAAATCGGCGCAAAAACTTGGCTTTACTAGTACCATTTTGAGGATTTTCCTAATCATGTCTGACGTGAACATCTCAATTGGTCGACCTCTACGGTATTCATCTTGGCAGCTCATACAGCCTCGTTTAAACTCTGGTACCCAACAATTTACAGTAGCGAACAAAGATCGGTTTTAATATTGGTTGGACTGAGAGGTTTGAAATAGATATATATGGGTAATTCAATGACCAAGTTTTTCCATGTTTACAAATTCACTGAGATCTTTTACTTTTGATGGATCAGATAAAAATACTAAACAACATAAGACACTATGAAACTTAAAACGTATGTTTTATAAGATTGACACTTTTCTTCAAAATAATTACTTTCAAACTGCTGGCGCCATCTCTATGTCAGACCGGCTGGTTTTAGGACCGCCCTTATGACATCAATAAAAATATTGATTTCAGTCTGCGGTTTAATGACAAAGAATTTTTCCCGATCAACAAAAATCCAATTTTACCAAAAACTAGATTTGTATGTCTTCCTGTACATCGGAAAATCCTGCGTTATGAAACAAGCAGATTAACTGGTCCTGGGAGTCTTCAAGAGAAAAATGCTTCGTAAAATATACGGATTAATCATCGGTCGTGATAGTCCTAAGGTGTATATCTAAATCGATGGGTTTGGGCGAATAAAAACATGGAGGTCGAATTGACCGGATCATGCTGTGAGGATGGACCAAAATATGTAAATTGTTCGATAGTTAGCTCAAGATGCAACATGGAAGAAAGCATCCAAGCTCCGTCGGAACTACCAGACTTTCTAAACACTACCAAAACTTGGCGAGACGAAGAAAAAAGAATTCAGAACACCCCTGGGCATCGAATTATTTTCTACGTGAATAGTAGTTAAAAATTTATTTCCTGGCCGCCCCACAAGTAAATAACACATTTGCATGTAAAAGGAACTGAAATATGTACCTGATAGATTTCAAAATTCTTCTTGAAAAAATACTTTGCCAAAATTTTGTAAGTACTTTTTCCTATGTGTAACCAGTATGACATGTCATTTGAATCCCTTATTGGCAACAAGATAGAAAAATAAATCGAAATGTTGAGTTCATGATTTCAATACAAAATTACTCAATATACTCGTATATTCATATTTTGATTTCAATCACTTGTTGTTCTAACAGATTCTGGTTTTGAAACTCACATTGTTTTCCGTAAAAATTTTTGATAACTAAACATCCAAATATTCAACTATTCTGTAGCGGGAGTTTGCAGGGAATGCAAAAGTTTTCACTGAACTTTTGTTAAACGAAAATCCATCCCTATCTCAGTGATGCAACAACATATTCGTTTCCTTGGCATTGGTTTAAAGAGATTTTGCTACAAACATAACGGGGCAACTTTTCACAATGGCGATTGTTAAAACTTGGAAACAAGGAAAACAAAAACTATGACCGGAACTCAGGAAGTGAAGTTGCTAAATATTTGTCTGTTTGTTTGTAATATGCGGAACCTTAGAAATGGGTCAGGGAAAACAATCTTTGGCAAGAGAGTTATTTTCAACTTTAAGGCTGCATTGTCAGTTAACCGGCAAAATGAAAGTCAGTACAGTTAAATTATTCAAATGAACATAAAATGCAAATTTTGATTCGAGCATACGATAAATTAGCAGAACACTAACGAAAATAAAAGCTAAAATTTCAAAAATGTTCCTTTAAAGATGTTACAGGTCAAGATTGAAGCGTATAAAATTGTTAACAATGCAGTGTGATTCAATATATGAGGTTGATTTAAACTGGCATATTGGCGAATTATTGTTTGTCGAGTCTTAGTCGGTATTTCCTATGATTCAAGTCTATCCGTATAAAAAATATACAATAAATTTATTTATTTATTTGTATTGCTAACTAACAATAATAAAATTGTTAATTAGCGGAGGTAGCCAGAGCATCGAAGGCCCTAGGCTAATTTTTCTTATTACAATATGTGCGTATTACTATTACATAACTGTTAGAATATAATGTTTGTAAAAAGTTGTGTGTAGTAAACTTAAAGAGGAAGTTATTAATATTAATTTTTTTTTTTATATGTCGTTAAATATGTTGCCTAATTTAAGAAATTGTAGTACTTTTCCAATATTGTTTTCTGTAGGGTTCTTCAGAAAAATTAAGGGGTTGACAGATTTGAAAACTTGCTTTCTATGTTCGTCTAATGCTGTGCAGTTTAATAGGATATGTTCAGTGTTGATTGTTGCATTGGTGTTGCATAAACTGCAAGTGTTTTGTAAGTTTGTGTTTATGTAGTGTTCATTAGTTAATCGGCTGTGCCCTAGTCTCAGCCTTATGTATTTAGTGAAAGCTCTTCGTGAGATTTTTCCTGGTACTTCTTGGTTTAGATGCGTGGTGTTGTTTAGGGTTGCTTGTTTGTACCAGAGTGAGGTTTTGGTCCAAAGTTTTTCTTTGGGTTTTTTCTTAAAATGGGTTCTTATGAACTGGTTTATATCGTTTGTATTGTAGTTTTGCGCCATCACCAGTGGGATTTAGTTGCACGTTTGGCTTTTTGGTCGGCTAACTCGTTTCCAATTATTGAAACATGTCCTGGAGTCCAGATTAGTTTTATTTTTGGTGATGATTTGATTAAATTGTCTCGAATTGATTTTATATTTATGTCATTGTTATTGATATTGCATATGGCTTCTATTGCAAATTGTCCCTTTTTCGTTTTACAATAGTTAATAGCTTCACTGATCGCAATGGTCTCGGCAGAAAAAATTGAGGTGTATTTTGGTAGAATCATTGATTATATTAGTTTGTCTATTGTTACAATATGGTATGCTGTTATTTCTTCATTTCGGGAAGCATCTGTGAATAAAAATGTGTGGCTTCGCATGTTTTCATTTAGTTCTAAAAAATGTTGTTGATACACTGAATGTAGTGTCGTTGCTTTTTTTAGTTTTTTTTAGAGATAGGGTGATCAGATCTCGGTTTAGATGCCAAGGGGGCATATTTCGATGATTTATTGGTTTGTATGGTATGTTTAGTTTACTGCAATTTAATATTGTTTTGTTTATTGTTGAATCGGATTTTACTACAGTTTTCTGTTTAGGTATATTTTTAATTATATTGAATAATGGAGTGTCGATGCAGTTCTGTAGATTTTTGTAAATTTTTGTTGTATTTCACGACAGGATTCGATGGTATCCATATGAGATTCGCAATATAAATTTGCTATTGGTGTTGTTTTAAAAGCTCCGAGGGCAGTTCTAATCGCTGAATTGAGTAGAGTCGAAATTCTTTTTAAGCTGGTTTTTGAACAATATCCGTAGATGGGTAGGCCGTAGTCAATTTTCGAAATTATGATGGATTTAATTGTTCTCAGTAGTGATGGAGTGCTGCATTCAAATTTTTTATTGGATAGACATTTGATTATATCTAGCTGTTTTTGTAAAGATTGTACTAAACTGTCTATGTGTTTATTCCATTTGTAGTTTTTCTGAAATATAATTCCCAGGATTCTGATAGTTTCGATGGTGGGAATGTTGGTGGTGTTTGCTGTAAATTGAGGTTCACAATTCCTTTTTCGACATATATGTAAATGATTGCATTTTTCGGTAAAAATTGATGCTCCAGAGTATTTGCACCAGTTTTTTTATATTGTTTAGGATGGGTTCAAAATTAATTATGGGGCTTTTTGCTTTAGATTGTGGTATAATAATGTAGAAGTCATCTGCGTACTCACATAATTTTACTTCTTTATGCATTTGAATGATATTACAAAGCTTATTGTACGCTATTAGGAACAGTATAACGGACAAAGGAGATCCTTGTGGTATACCGTTGCTTAAAGGAAGTGTTGATGAATATGCGTTGTTGATTCGGACTTTAATTTTTCTGTTACACATAAAGTTAATCACATAGTTGATTATATTGGGGCCAACTTTCCATTCGTGGAACTGGTCTATTATTACGTGTATTCCAATTTTGTCGAATGCTTTAGAAAAATCTAGGGATATAACTGATAGATGATTTTTTGATCTAAGGGCTTTTGCGGCAAGAAAGTCTAAAAATATCAGAGTTTCCGACGTAGATTTCCCTTTTTTAAATCCCATTTGACAACTGTTAAGTAGCTTATTGGAAGAAGTAAGCCACCGAAGTCTATTAGAGATGATTTTGTCTAAAACTTTAGCTGTACATGGGTTCAACGAAATTGGTCTGCAGACATCTAGTATAGTTTTATCCAATTTAGTCTTGTAGGCTTGTGGTGTGATGTTTTGAAGAATGTTATTGTAAAGGTTAAGCAATCGGTATTTTACTTCCTTTGGTAAATTTTTGATCATTGGGTATGAAATCCTGTCTTCTCCTGGGGTGTGTCCTTTCAATTGATTTAAAGCTATTTCCAGTTCAAAATAAGTGATCTCTTTTTCGATTGTTTCAGCAGATGGATGAACAGAGTATAGATGAGCAAGATTTTGGGTTGTATTTTTTGCCTGTTGAAATTCTAACGGGAAATTTGAATCATTTGATAATCTTGACCAATATTCACAAAATTTTTGGGGTATTTCGTCATTACGTGAAATTGTTTCTCCCTTAATGCTGTTTATATTGATGCAGTGTATTGGATGAGTTTGACGGTAACCACAAAATCGTCGTATGTTGGACCATATTTTTTTGTAGGGGTTTTCGTATTTATTTCCTTTGTAAATTTTTTGATTGAGTCTCTTTTGGTAATTTTCATTAATCTTTTAAATGCCGCATTTGCTTTTTTATAAGCTAATAGATTTTCAGTTGTGATATTTCTGTTAAATTCTTTCCATAGTTTGTTTTTTGAATTACGTAAATTTTCTAAATTTTTTGTCCACCATGGAACTTGCTTAGTATTTTGGTTGTGACGTGATTGTGGGATCGAATGGTTGGCACTTATAAGGATAATTCGGTTTATCGATGATGCTTCTTTATTTACGTTGTAACTGACAGGTCTACTGTCATTTTCTATTTTGCAAATGTTTTTGAATTTAGGCCAGTTAGCATTATCAATTTTAAATTTAGGTTTAGGATACGAAATATTTTCTATTGTACGAACGGGGAATAGTTCGGTAATGATGGGATAGTGATCACTCCCAAATAAGTTGTCTTCAGCTTTCCATTTTGCTTCGGTTACTAAATTTTTAGAGCAGAATGTCAAGTCCACGTTTGTGAATGTGTTATGTGTGCTGAAATGAGTTGGTGATCTGTCGTTTAAAATAATTTGTTCAGAGTCGTCGACAAATTTTGCTAAAGTTAGTCCTTTTTTATTATTAAATGAAGATCCCCATCTTGTGTGCCAACTATTGAAATCTCCGGTTATTAAGTTGTTGTCTTGGGTGTTGATGATGTTTTGAAGTTTATCGTAGACGATGGTATCTTGCGGAGGGATGTAAATCGAGAAAATTGTTAATTTTAGTCTAGATTGGACAGTGATTGCTATTGCTTGGAGATCAGTGTTGAGATTGTTTTGTGTAATTTGCAGTGAAATGTGTGTAAGTAGTGCTACGCCTCCATAAGCTCCGTTTATGTTGGAGGAATGTAAACTATAATTTATTGGGATTGGAAATTTACTGTTTTTGGTTAGATGCGTTTCTTGAAGAGAAATAATTTGGGGTGAATGCTTTTTTATGAGTAGTAAGAGTTGGTTATAATTATTCTTATAACCATTTATATTCCATTGTAATATTTTCAATGTCATATCGTATTTTCAAATTGTTTATTATTTAAATGTCTTCTTCAAAAAGGCTAGAATCGGATAGTGAGTTTTGGTATTTTTTACTCGTTACAGCTTTTTTTGTTTGCTTTGTTGTTCGGGTGATTAAGACTTTAGCTTTAAGTTCCCTTTTTGTTTTTGCCGATGACTTGACTGGGAGAATTGTTACCTTCTTGCTAAGAGGTTGAGTTTTTGTTGTACTATTTATTGAATGGTAGTTTTCTCCTGTTTGCTTTACATAATGGTTGTCTTGCGGGGCTTCGTTTTGTGTATCCATTGCGTCATTGTATGAAGTGATCGTGCGCGTTGGTTGGGAGGTGGCTGATGGTGTAGATGCGAGAGAAAATGTTTGTGTGTGTAACTGTTTAAAATTGGATGGAGATTTTGCTACTGATGTGTATGTTTTGTTTTGCGTCTTATTTCTATTGCGGTAGATTTCGTGTGCTCTTTTATTTATTTATTTATTTATTTATTTATTTATTTCTGGCTTGTAGCTTATTTCTGGCTTATTTTTGGCTTGTTTAGTGTCTACTTTTTCTACTACTTTTATTGCCTGTATTTCTCTTTCTTTAAGAAATGTTGGACAAATTTTATTGAGTGGGGAGTGTTTAATTTCCGTCATTTTTGCATCTTTGCAATTTATACATGTGGTTTCCAGTTGGCAAGTTCCGTTAGATTCCGGATTGATATGAGCATCATTGGAGCAGTTCACGCAAATTTGTTTGTTTTTACAATACTTCATTGTATGACCATAACGAAAGCATTTTTTGCAGCGCATTGGCGAGGGAATGTAGCATCGTATATTATATTTTTGGTACCCTACCTTAATTTCTTCAGGTAGCGTGGAGGTTGCGAATGTCAGAACTATTAGGCCGGTTTCTGTCAGTTGATTGTTCCTTAGTTTTTTAATTTTGTAGACTTCGGTAACATTTTGGTTTTTATGCCTTCCAATATTTCACTCTCATCAATACCGTGGAGATCATTGCAGTAGATTGTTCCCTTTGTTTGGTTTAATGATATAATTTCAGTGACTGATACAAGAATGGTAGGGGTAAACCCAGACAATCGCATTAGTTTGCTGGCTTGAGTGGAATCCTTAGTTTGCACAAATAATGATCCATTTCCCTTCTTTTCACAGGTATCCACTTCACCTCCGCAAAAATTGTCGACGACTGCCTTGATTAGGAATGGTGAAACGTTTTTTAGCGTGTCATCGCTATTAATTCTTGTAATTTTTAAAAATTTTTTTCCCGGTGTATTGTATTTTAATTGTTCCTTGCCGTGAAGCTGGAAACAAGGTTGGCCTTTAGGTTGAGCATAACTAAATGGACTATCCATAGCGGTGTAGCGCACCACTAAGGGTGACTTTTGTATGTTTGTTGCACTTTTTTTTGTTTGTTTTTTTGTTTTGCTTTGTGTTCAACGAAATAAGTTTGATTTCTTATGATTTTTGTTTTTGGTTTGGTTTTGTTTTTGTTTCTTTTTTTATCTTTATTTTGGTGAGTGTCAGTATGAAGTATTGTTTTTGTATGTGTTTGTGTGTAGATAGAAAGGTAACGCTTGAGGATTAACGGATTGCTATTAAGAACACTTGTTTTCACACTCCGCCGCAAATCAACTTGACTCGTCGAGAGTAAGACGCGAACTGTGATATACAATAAATATGCGGCTATCAAAAAAGTAATTTCAGTTTTTTTCATACGAGTAGTGCTTTTGTTATCTTTGAAATGCTTTAACTCCACTGGCTCCATAGCTGATATTTCAAACCTCAATTCGCGACATGCTAGAACACTTTCTGTGATGAATTTATTTATAAATCACATTGTGAATATGGAGGCAGAAAGGGAGCATTTTCGCCATGTTTTGATTTTCTGTTATATGTCAGACGCCTTAACAGAACGCACGCTCGAAGTTGATGACCAGAGCAGTCGACCAAATAATGTAGATGAGTACGAAGTAAACATTTATCGAGTCGAAGCGACACGTTTCTGAAGTTATTATTTATTACTTGAAACGATTTGGATTCGTCAAAAAGCTCGGATAAAAGAAGCCCACTTAACAATGGGGATAAACACTTGAGATTTATTGTTTAAACGCAACTAAAACGGTCTGCTTTCCCAATGCATTGTCACGGAGGATGAAAAATGGATTCTTTACAAAAATATCGCATCAACCGAAAGAGGCCCTATCCAGTTATGATAAAAACCTCAATTGCACCAAAAAGCTGTATACTTATTGTTCACCACGAAAATACGTACTGTTGCTGGTTTAAGTTAGAAAATGCTCGGTTCAAGTCATTCCCTTTACACATAATAACTAATTGGAATATTTATAAATGTTGAAAATCAAAATTTTCAATTTCCGTCATCTGTCAAAGTGAAAAGTGTACAGTATACCCCGCCATTTCATCATGGAACGACGAATGACCTACCACAACGTCTAATTTTTGGTGAATGGGCTCAATGAAAATCCGCTGTTTTATCGAAAAATGGTGTTCAGCGATGAGGATCATTTCTTGCTGAACGGATACACACACAAGTAAAACTGTCGCATCTGGAGTAATGAACAGCCACATGCCAGACATGAATTACCGATGCATCCCGAAAAAACGACAGTTTGGTGTGGTTTATAAGCTGGTGGCATCATCGGTCCATTTTCCTTCAAAGACGACCGTGGAAGAAACGTTACGGTCAACGGCGAACGATATCGAGCCATGATACGCGATTTTTTTTCTTTTGCGCCAATTGGCTGAGTTGAACTTGGTTGACATGTGGTTTCATCAGGACTGTGCAACATGCCACACTGCTCGTGAAACAGCATATGATATGTTGAGGGATGAATTTGGTGAGCAGCTTATCTCTCGATTTGGTCCGGTGAGTTGGCCTCCAAGATCTTGCGATTTAACGTCACTTGATTATTTCGTGTGGGGTCATGTCAAGTCGTTAGTCTATGTAGACAAGCCGAACACTATTGAAGCCTTATAGGATATCATAGCACGCGTTATTCGTGGACTACAGGCCGTCGAAAAAGTGGCGAAAAATTGGACCTTCCGAATGGACATTTTGAGACGGAGCAGCGGACAACATTTACATGAAATTATCTTTACAAATTGAATGGAAAAGACCAATTTATAGATTCTAATAAAAAATGTTAACATATGATGCAAATTTGAGTATTTTATTCGGTTTAAAAAAAACTACGATTAAAAACTGAACCTCTAATTTATCTTCATATTTATATATTCCTGAAAATTTCTCACAATTGCCTTTTAAGGTCAAGCCCCAGGTGTACAGAGATTTTGTCTTCTTTCGTCAACTAAACACCTGTCCTTATCAAATAGTCCCATTCAAATTCAAAATATCTAATTACATACACACAGGAAACACACGCAATACATACCTGTCATCTAAGGAAAATAATTATCAAAAAAAGAAAAAAGAAACACAAACAGTGCAGTCGAGGACAATGTTTTCAGTCGCTTGTGATGCTTCTGTTGTTTGTGACCATAATTGGAGTGGTTAGTTTGTTCTCGTCTCTACTAGATGAGACAGTTTGACATTGTTTTGGCAAGTCATTGATTGTGTCATTAAGTGTGTCGAAGACAAAGAAAGATCTGAACAGGAAACGCTTTGTAAATGAGCGTTTAATATTAATGTTAGCATCGACGATGGCAGCACTAATGACATCGCGTTGCCTAACAACAGATGCTTTTATAATTCTTTTTTCTTGTTTATCACCAACCGACCGAGACGAGAAACAGTGGCAAAGAATTCGTTTCAATTAAAAGAAAATTGTTCATTACGACGGGAAAATGTGAAAAATTCATATTTTTAATTGAGTTTTGAATTGAAAATTTTGTGCATAAACAACTTAAACATCAAATATATAATACATGCTAATAATATGATAAATGTTCTTATGAAAGATAAAGCCTATGCTTACAAGACACAGCAATTATAGTTTCCGATAGAGTTCCTATACGAGGGCGGTCCCAAAGCTAGTCGACCTAATAAGGAAGACACAAAAAAGTTAGGAAAAATTGTCATTATTTTTCAACATAATCTCCTTCTAGCTCGATATACTTTTTCCAGTGATATTCAATAGCTCCTATACCCTGTTTGTAGTAAGAACTGTGAAACTCGTTAAAATAGCCATTAATCGCAGTCTCCATCTCTTCATTGTTGGCAAATCTTTTATCAACCATTAATTTTTTTCAAGTTTGGAAATAGAAAATAGTCTGAAGAAGCTAAATCTGACAAATAAGCTGCATGATGAAGCATTTCGGACCTTGATTTATTAATTTTGGCCATCTCAATAGTGAATGTGTGAGTTGGAGCATTGTCTGAATGAAACAACACTTTCTTTTTTTGCCAAAAGCAGCCTTTTTTCATAATTTTATCACCTAACTGCTGCAATAAATCAGCATAATATTTCAAATGTCTATAATTTTAGCTAGCTCGCGCACCTTCAGCTTACGATCTCCCAATAACATTTTGTAGATTTTCTTAACCGTGTCTAGCGTGGACACCTCAATTAGTAGACCACTACGATGTTCGTATTGGTAGCTCGTACGGCCTCGTTTAAACTCTGCCACCCAATATTTTACAGTCGTAAACGAAGGAGCAAACTCCCCCAGAGTAGAATCTAGCTCGGCTTTAATATTGATTTGGCTAAGACTTTTTAAATGGAAATATTGAATTACATAAAGGTGACCAAATTTTTCCATGTTTAAAAATTCACAGAGATCGTTTACTTTTGCTCTGCTCAAATAAAAATACTAAACCACGTGGCGCCTTGAAACTTAAAACTTATGTTTTATACGGTTGCCACTTTTCACCAAAATAATTTTTTTCAAGCTACTGGCACCATGTATACGTCAGGTCGGAGTAATTTTTTGACCGCCCTCATACATATATAGGTATATCCACCCGTGAACAGCCCATGCAGGTAGCCCCGGAAGAAAATGAACCATGATTAACTATCCACAGTCATGACAAAGTTCAAATTAGAATATTACTCAATGCCGTGGACTGCACAGGGGATATCAAATAGATCAGATCAG
Source organism: Philornis downsi (assembly GCA_019455685.1). Taxonomy (NCBI): domain Eukaryota; kingdom Metazoa; phylum Arthropoda; class Insecta; order Diptera; family Muscidae; genus Philornis; species Philornis downsi. The sequence goes on from JAHXMU010000072.1 coordinate 4,618,035, forward strand.
ATAGAGATGCTCCATATCTCGAAAGCAGACTATTTAATCCCGAAAATCACCATAAATTTGCATCTTTCCCAGCTTGTGACATGTTTGTTATAAAAACAAAAAAGAAAATGTTAATAATTTGCTAAAACGAAATAAAGGGTTACACACCACTTGTGCTACAATAAGAAATAACTTTTTATAATCAATGCATTTCATTTGTTTTTATTTATTATTGTTATTTGTATTCATTTATATAACTAATTAGTTTTGAAGATGGTAGACCACAAATGATCTCCATGCCGTGAATGCGACACCTGATCAGAAAATTATTCATTGCGGCCTGAAGGTTTGAAGTCGAAATCGCCTCAATTATTGTTTTAATGGCCAGCTTCAATTCAGTCAAATTCTTGGGTTTCCTTTTTTCACACTACTTGCTTGACATAACCCCTTAAAAAGTCTGATACAGCCAGGTGAAGTGACCTTGGGGGCCAGCGGAAAGTGAAGTTTCTGTATATCAATTTGTTTAACGATTTACGTAGGACCCCCACCATAACCGGTCTGGCTATGTGTGCAGTTGCTTCATCTTACTGGAATCAAATGCTATTGAAACGGATACGTCTTCGGCGCACTTCTGTGTAAAAAAACTCCTTCAACATCTTTAAAGAACGGTCCTCATTAACATTGACATTGTGTTTTGTAGAACGATTCGTGCGCCACCCTATACTTTCAAAACAACAAGACATTCAGCTACCGTGGCCATGTACAAATGAGTCGAAAAAGCTGTTTTTTTTTTTAAACATTATTATTGCCTTGAGCCAATAGATCAGATTTGACCGCATTTTTGTTATAGTTAAAAAATTGTCGATATGTTTTTCATGCCATCTGTCGCATTTGCCTTCAATCTTTCAAGCCCCCATTCAAGGGTTTAAAAGAAAAAAAGTTCCTTTCCGAGAGGTTTCAATAAGCATTTAAATCTTAACTGGGCGCGTTTGTTAGCATCAACTACCGCGCTTGTGGTAGCGCTAGCCATAGTTTGGTTTCTCCTTTTATTAATTATCCTTTTTGCGCTGTATAAGTCCTTTTAGATCTGGCTGGCCTTTGCTTTTGCGTTAGTGTTGCGGTAGATTTGGTTGTATTGGCTGCGGCAATACAGATTCCTAGTTCGAGTATTGTTGACTGCTGCTGCTGGTTTTAACACTTTGTTTATTGTCTTATGTATTGTTGGTGGTTGTGGTGGCAACGCTGACGAAACATCACGACTATGACTGCAATTTGTTTATCATCGCCTTCAGATTATATTCTCTTCTTTTATTTGCTTTTTTTTTCTTTCCCGCAATGCCGCGGAAATTGTAAACTAAAACAGGGGATGAAACTACGAAAAGGATTGTAAGAGGGAAAACAACAATTTAACGGTATACGAGTATGAATGCATATCCCTTTCGGTTAGCTTAACTATCATTGCTGGCGTTAATATGAAATACAAAAACAACTGGGCTAGGAAGAAAAACCATATTTCTTCCAGTTACCACATTACAGATTATGTTTCGTGAAAGCTCATTTCCAAGAACTTTGTGTATGAGCAAATATATAAAAATGAAATATTATTAAAATTAAAATTAAATACAAAAGGTTGATCTAATTATGTTGTTAAACTAATAATTTCATACAAATCCAAAGATTTGACCTATTAATTTTTCATGGGTGACGTTATACTCGTACCGTTACACGGCCGATATTTCTAGCTTCAATTTATAATGTCGCAAAATTTCCGACACATTTTGCTTTTTTTTCTCTTCCTCTTTATCTCTCTATTTTTTCTCTTTCTATTTCTCTTCTCTTTCTTTTTCTTTTTCTCTTACACTTTCTCTGATCTGATCTGCCACTTTCGGACTCTCATTTATTCTGGAGTGTGCAAAATTTACTGAATGGAAAATCTTTCCGTATAATGGGTTATCTATTTTTCGGTTTCAAAGGTAAAGTTAAATAAAACACACACGAAACTATGATTTCACTGAAACTTGTATTTCATTATAATGCCTGAACTTTGTCATTACATACGAAATGAAATGTCGTTTAAATAACCGCCTCTAGATTGGTTGTAGCAGTGGATCATTTTGTGGTAGTTTTCGACCACATTTTGGATTTTGATGCCCTCAAAACTCGAAATTACGCTTCCTGGAAACTTCTCATGCAATAAAGCCAATATCGATAGTGTTGTGTGCGCCGTGCCGCTGTCATGTTGAAACCACGTATCGTCTAGTTCATAATCTTCAATTGCAGGCCAAAAAAAAAATCGATTATCATACGACCAAAGCGTTTGAACATTTAAGAACCAACATTCGTTACGTCATCGCCGAGATACCGCCCGAAATGTAGGAAAAAGGATCCACTACAGCAACTAGCCCAATGGCGGTCAATTACATGACATTGTATTGCGTACATAGCGGCAAAGTTCAGGCACCGTAATGAAATAAAAATTTCATTGAAATCATTGTTTTATGTGTGTTTAATTCAACTTTACTCTTGAAACCCAGAAATGGATATCCATTTTTAAGAGTGGCCTTACTGTGGACCGGGTTGTTGAAAAGTTTTAAAAGCAGCCATTTTCAGCGGACATTACATGTTATCATAAATTTTATAACGTTATATGTTATATGATATCATATCTTTTTTATATTCATTCTGTCACGCTTTGCCATGATGAGCATTTTAAACATTTTTGTATTAACTAAGGGATTATATATATATTTCGGAATTATGTTGATACTCGAAAGAACAATCTCAACTCAAAACATTTTTAAGACCCACTCAGCATCGTTTATATTTCCTCTCATGCATCAGTCCTGCATAAGGTCTAAGAGTACATCATACAAAAGTCACCTTTATAGTTATTTATTCTGTGTTATTCTTTAAGTTATTCTTTTGAGTTCAGAAATTTCTGATTTTATTTAACATTACCTTGATCCAGCATTGTTGTTACATTTGGGATGCGGTGCAAGTGTGCTTCTCACCATCTGTTGTATTTGACTTTGTTTGTTCTGCATTTCCATGCCTCCTTCCAATGGTCGCAAAAGCTTCCAAGAAGAATTTTCATCATGAGCAAGCGGGTTGGCTTGCATCAATTACGATACGTGCGGCCGTGTTGGCCATATTCTGGTCCCTCCTTTTATAAATTTTCCCCTTCTTCTGCATAAGCCCTTTTAAATCTGATTGGCGTCTACTTTTGCGTTAGCGTTGCGGTAGGTTTGGTTATATTGGTTGCGGTCATAAAGATGCTCAGCTCGAGTATTGTTAACAGTGACTGTTGGTTTTTCCTTAACACTTGGCTTATTGTCTTGAGTATTGTGGCGGTTATGGTTATGGCTAAACTGACAAAAAAGCATAACAATGGCGATAATTTAACTCCCATCGTCTTTGTATTACGTTCTCTACTTTGAGCTATCTACAATGCAGTGAAAATTACAAATAAACCAAAGAAAACAATCTACGGTTAAAAAGTTCTAGGAAAATCAATATTTATGGGTATATCAAGGTAAGGGATGAACAAAATTCACGAGGAAATCGTTTAAGTATTAAGATTCAACATTTTTAATATTGCAACTGGAAATGCAGAGAATGTTAGCAACAATTGAAGTAAATAAGGTTTGCAATTTTCCCAATTTTCAGCTGATTTACCAGGAGTCGGAGTAGCAGTTGGTGTCCATTTTCTTTGTGCTACCTCAATGCAGGCTTAAAATAATTAATATAAAATAATTAGCATAAGATAACTTACACACAGTCATTTATTAACATTTTATCAGCATTGGCAAAACAAATTTTGTCCCTTTAGTTTGAAAATAAATTGAAATAAAAATGATATAAAAATATGTGATATAAAGATATGCGAAGGAGAAAAGAAAAAGTTTGAAGAATTCAAACAATATTCTTTTATATCGTAGTGTTTTGGAGAGTCCACATATATTAATAGGGACATTTTCTTCATATTCCCGAAAAAAAATTATGATGTTGATAGAGCATTTCTAAATAGTCACCATTGCATGTTTAGACGTTTTAGACGAGACAGCAAACCGCAAAATACTGTAAATATTTATTGATTAATTGAGATCATGTATTATTTATGAACAAGTTAAATAGTTATGAAAACTGGTCAATAAGTATACCGTTAGGCAGGAGCTAAAACTTCAGCCGAAGTGCATGGAGTGGTTTTTGGCACAAGTATTGATTTTGTTATTTCTGAAAAGCTTTAGCTCGGCCTTTTAAATTGTTTTTTATACCTTCAAACAGTTAACATTTCAAGCTTCAATTTATGTTATGTTAAAAATATTTTCGGTGATCAGTTTACTTTTTATATTACAATGTAAAAATAGAGGCACAAAGTTGACATTTTCGTCATACAGGGTAGCGCACGAGTCGCGCTACAAACATAATACGGGTACCAATAGGGACCGTCATTTAAGGATGATGAAGGAGCTTTTTTAACACAGCACTATGCAATGAAAATTCCTAAATAAATTCATATCGGGGAACTCTACCTATGGCTGGCCACCAAAGTCACCTGACCTGACTGCACCAGACTTTTTTTTATGGGGTTATGTCAAGCAAGGGGTGTACAAAACGAAACCAAGAAATTTGACTGAATTGAAGCAATCCATTAAAACAATTTTTGAGGCGATCCCGTAATGCATAATTTTTTGATCTATCATCTTCAAAACCAATCAGTTATATAAAATAAAATTTAATTTTCTTTACAATAAAAGAAATAAATTAATATGTTGATTTGAGAAAAAAATTATTTAAATTTTTTATTGCAGCACAATTGGTGCCCCACCGTGTATTTTGGTTATTTATTTCGGACACCCCGAAAAACCACAACCCGGAAGCACATTGGAATATTTGTTTATTTTTTAACAGAACGCAGGTGCCAAAATTGGTTCACAAAATCCTGTTCTGAAAATCTAATAATCCACTTGGCAAATCCGCTTACGAAACCAAAATGATTTCTTCTTAATACGCATTGACACTGGTGGTCAAAAATGTGTTCTTTACAGTAATGTCTATCGAAAGAGAGCAGCAGAAATGCGCCCAAAGTTCATCAAAGACTGTAACGCACCAAAAAAGATAATGTTTTGGTTGGTTTACTTTGAACGGCTTCCAAAAAACCAAACCATGTATTCTAAGTTATATTGTTATCAACTGACGAAGCTTAGTAAAGCACTGAAAGAAAAAAATGTAATAATTGGTAAATTCCAAAGAAGCGATAATGATAAGCCTCACACATCTTTGCAGTTTCACACACCTTTTCAAATTTGTCTACTTTAATTTCCGGCTCCCGCGAATTTTGCCCAGGTAATCCGGGAAATTGTATGGATTCACAAAATATAAATGTATTGCAAAAACAGAGGCAAGCATGGTTCAAGTATATTTTATGCCGTTGTTAGATTCACTTATGATTCCAACGAGATAATATTTAACATTAGCGTATGCAGCGTAAAAATGCTGTAATAGTGCCAATTTTGATTTTTCATTTAAAAGTTTTAGAACATCGTGCGAAAACTATATCGCAATCTTTAAGACGTTAACCGTTTCATATTTTTAGTTGATACTTTGGTCTCCAGAGCGGACCATGTGAAAAAAATCCATTTCGTACAAGTCCAGCAAATATTGTGACCATACACGACAATTTTGTTTGTTTACATATCGTGTTGCTGAACAGTAAAAAATTCTTTATTAGAAAAGATCACATTTTCAAGCAGGCCACCAGCTTGCAAGTGTTTTAAAACATTTGCTAGGCGAACTGCCTTTTACGCAGGTATTAATTAATCTTGAAATAAAACGTTTCATTTTTTAATATCCGCCTCATACTCCAACAATTTATGACGATGTTGTTATTCATCTTCATGAAATTTGTTGATGCTATCAGCATCACTGTAACGTACAATGGACCGATACACAAGCACTTTGTTTACAAGTAAACAGATCATTAGCAATGGATGATTGCGATTTGCCAGACATGTACATAGGATGGTGAATAACATAATAGACTGACGCTTTTCAAAAAATATGCGCGCTGTCATTAGGCGTTTGATTGCTATAGCGGCGTGAAGTAGGTAACTCTTCTCTCTGTATATACATAAATGTTTCTGGAATTATGAACCTTCTCCTCTTGGATTGGTTGGATTAATTAAGGCATTATAGAGTAACTGTTGGCACAATATCCATTACATTTCCTTTTTTTCTTTTTTTTTTTTTTTTGCTTAAGGCAAATTCACATCTTTTAGAGGCTGCAAAAAAAAAAGGATAACAAAAGGTTTTAGATGTTCTGACGGATAGTTTCATATGTACTTTGAAAAAACAATTTTCCATATTAAACAATTTTCCTTTTAACACTTCGTCCATGTTTTGCAATTTGTTCACCACTAAGTGCAGATAGGCACCTGAAGTGAATATTTCATGCAGTAGCATCCTTTTCGTCATTCAATTTCATAATTCATCTGTTTACATTTGAATTTATGGAAACACTTTAAACAAACCGGGGTATTATTATACCAAACCTATTGGGCAAATAAACGATTTTTTCGAGTTTTGTTGTAAGAAGCTTTCCAACACAATGAAGTTGTTTGTTGATAGTGTGCAGAACAACATACATCAAATTAGCTGCGAGGCCAAGTAGATATTTTCAAACCGAAAATGCTAATTATTTTCTTGAAGTAACAGTTAATTGAATAATGACCTGCAAGGATGACACCTTCCGAACTCCGTGATAAGTCCTTCTTCAGAAGCCTTTGTGACTGAATCGGTGCAGTTGGTAAGTCACCAATTATATATATAGTTATAATTAAATCATGAATATGTGGTGTAGATATCACTTTTGAGTCATTGAACTTTTCCCATTAGACAAACCAACAGGCCTACTAGAGGAAAGTTTATTCTCGTAAATTCCCTTTTGTCAAAAATTTCAAACTATTTTCGACGTTATTTATGATCTTATGAACCGTGCTCTAATTTTTTGTTCCCGGTGGTACAATACAAGATGCAGCTACTGTCATCGATATCGACAGAGTGATTTTGTTTTCACAGTAACCATGATAATAAAGATTCCTTGATATTGCACCAAATTGACAGTGGGATCAAGTAGACATAACAAAATTGAAAATATTGTTAAGTATTTGTGTCGAGTGACAGTCAATTCAGTAATGACCTGCAAGGATGACGCGATTTGGACTCCATGACAAGTTCTTCTTCAGATCCCTTTGTGTCTGAATCGATGCTATAAATTTGTATTTTAAAATGGTATCCTTGAGAAAGTATTGCCTGCCCTCTTCAGTTCTCAATTCTGTTGTGTAATTATTTTATATTTAGCTCATATGATTTTCTGTAAAATCCGTTATTATAAAGTTATTGGTACAATGTATAGGTATTTACAGTTTTTCGGGAATTATCGGCAAATTTAAATATTTTTCATGGTGTTTAGAGTACGACAAAAGTCCCAGAAATTGCATTCCCCAATTACAGAGGACACATTGAATTTCTGTCAATTCCTATGGAAGTTAAAGAAAGCGCGTTTCAATGTATGTAGCTTGTTTTCAAGCACTGTCTACAATGTGGCAAAAACATGAACTTCAAAAGTCATTAAACGTAATTTGTCTTAAAATAACGTAACACTTTAAATAATTCATTTCGGCCATTACAATTTCTTACCCATCAAATTATGTATATCGTTATTCTTTAACGTGATGGTAAAGTAATTAGTTTTAAAGTTGCTGGATTGTTCTTTGTTCAAAGTGACGAACTTTAAATCGTTGGCGAAACTCCCTCCTTAGTTAAAAGAAAAATAAACTGACAACAGTTTCCAATTGCTCATATGTATGTTCTGTTTCTACTAAGTTTATAAAGAGCACAAATATCTGCAAGTATATTTGTAAACATACATATAGGTACATATGTGCAACCATCCGGGATACTAGAGTTTACGTGTGTATGTAAATTGGCTCATTTCAATGTTAAAAGATGTACAGTGTTTAAACCTGAAAATATGTTTGCACAAAAGATTGACGAGAGACAGACATCATCAGCGTTTGCAGTTTAATGAATTTCAGAATGGTATTTATGTTTATTGAAGGTCTGTCTATCTATACTTTAACCATTACGATGCAATACTGCCTTTAGTTCTACATTTTCACACAGTCATTCTGAGGAAATATTCGCGTATTTTGTTACGGTCTATGCGGGTAAAAAGCATATCTTATTGCCCTGTGCAAGCCAAACTTGTGCAACATTTCGGTAGGACATAGACCAATTTTTGCTGCTACTTTCGTTTATGTCGGAGTTCCAACGAAAATTCCCAAGCAAACTAATATTCATAAATTCCACTTTCCACTATTCGCCAAGGTCGCCTGATCTGACTGCACCAGACTTTTTTTATGGAGTTACGTCAAGCAAGAGGTGTTCAAAACGAAACGAAAGAATTTGACTGGATTGAAGCTGTCCATTGAAATAAAAATTGAGGTGACCTCGCAATGAATAAGCGCCGCATATGCGCGAATCAATCTATAATCTGCAAAATCAATAATGATAAAAAAAATTGAATTGAATTGAACAAGTGATAATCGGACAGCACAATATCCAGAGAATAATGGGGATGGGGTAAGACCTGTCCCATTTCAGGGTTTCCAGGTGGATTTTAACGGGCGTTGCCATGATGATTAATCGCTCTCGCACAGAGCTCGGCTCAACCGCATTAATTGGTCGATACCAATATCTCGTAATAAATAACACCGACGTAGTCCACAAAATATACAGCAGAACCTTCGCTGCGTGAATATTCGTTCGAGGCGACGGTGTAGAAGCGTGACCGAGCAGCCGCCATGGCCTTTTTTTCTTTGGATTGCTGTAGTGAATCCACTTTTCATCACCCGTTCCAACATGATGAAGAAACCTCTTCTTTTTTATCGTTGGAGCAGTTTTTCACAGGCGAAAAAATGACGCTCAACATCCCTTGGCTTCAGATCATAAGGAACTGAATTGTAAACCATTTACAACGCATGCTATCGCTTGGAAATGGCTTGGCGGGTAACTACTAATACTGAAGCAAGCTCCACCTGCATTTGACAGGGATCCTCATCAAGCAATTCCCCGTCAACTCAGTGTCTTCGAAGGTTTTTTGTATTCCTCTACGCGAACGGTCGTCAACATCAAAATCTTCGTCTTTAAAGTAAAGGAACCAATCTTGACGCATTGTTTCACTTAACTCAGCATCTCCGTGAATGTTTTGAAGCTCTCGATGAGCTTAAGCTGCCGTTTTCTTCGATTGAAAGAACAAAATCAATACTTTCCACATATGACAATTATTGGCACAAAATCATATTATATGTTCATCCTACCGAAAGAATTTGAGGTCAAAAGAAAATGGATATTGCGTCAATGCAGTATGTTTAGCATATGCCTAAGTTTGGCTCATGCCATTTAGGTTATGGCAGATTCGACTATCACTTACAGCTGGCGCTTTCTATTGACAAACAGCAGGAACTTAGTTGCCCACCAATACCTTCATCCACAGTCATTTTGCGTCGCTGCAAAATACGCTTGGTAAATCAATCTGCTCTTATCAACTAAAGTTCCATAAAATAAGCAAATTTATAACTTCCTTAAGTCCACGGCTTAGAAATCATAAAGGGATACATAAACGTGCATGCTAATGCCGCATATTTTCATTCGCAGAACCAAGTTTACTGAAGGCTTAATGGGAGCTAAATTACATGGAATTTAGTGCAATTTTCGTATAACAATTAGATTAGGTTTAGATTAGATTAGTAACAACAGGAATATGACAATTTCCCACTTTCCCACTTTCATTCACAGAAAGCATGATGTAATGCAAATTTGATTTCATTTGAATTCAGCGCGGTTGTTTAAAAGACGTGAAACCAGGAATAAATGGATTAAATCAATCGTTTGTACGGGAAATACCAAGAGCGCGGTGATTTCAACAATTATTCTGAAATTTTATCAAGCAACGGCAAAAACATAAGTGATTGCACCGTTTCAGTTGGAAACTATGAAGGAAAAATGTGTACTACATTTAGGCGAATTTAGTGCAACTGAATTGGAAATATGAACTTTGAAATCAGTCATTCATGTGGAAGTATTAGAAGTGGTGTCGCAATGCGCCCAATTTCATAATGAGACTACCCCATATTGGCAAACATTAATCGTGGATCAATCTTAACTAAATTTGGAACAGTTAAATAAAAGAGGTGAGTCCATGAATATATCTGTTAAATCGTGTATTTGTAGCGAAGCATTATAAACCAATATAATGGACAAAAATATAAGCTGCCAAAGAGCTACAAGGACCAACTAGGATTTTGGAAAATCGATCAATTTGTTTGGGATTTACCAGAAAATGCATGCCGATGAAGCTCATATGGCAAAACATAATACAAGGTGGCGCAATAGAACGTGCATATTGCACCATCTTTTTTTGCGAGGTAGAAAAGGCGTGGGCGGGGGGCGCCTACATCGTTGGTTTTGCGGGCTCATGGAGTTTTAGTCGCTATGAATCACTTCGACGGGAAGCTTCGCGCATTTTGCGTGCGCGCATTTTACGAGAACTCTCGTTCATATATTGCTACTAGGCGACTATATTGTGCTGAATATGGACTACGGCGAATTAGTGAAGCTCCGAGTGCTAATTTAATTAAAATATGGGTAAAGCGTTTTGAAGAGACCGGTTCAACATTTAAACCTCAAGCAAATGGTCGCTCAAGAACATCTAGGACCGAAGACAATGTTGAGAGAGTTATGGAGTCAGTACGAGGAAACACACAAATGTCGACTCGCAAGAGATCTGTCTTACAATTATCGCGACGAAGTTTGCAACGAATTTTAACATTGGATCTTAAACTGCATCCATATAGGCTGCAATTAACACAAGAATTGAAACAGTCTGACTTCATAGCAAGGCTCGCATTTGCAGTTTTGACAATATCCTTTTCTTTGGCGAGGCTCATTTCCTTATGAATGGGTTCGTAAACCGTCAAAATTGTCGTTACTGGAACAGTGAAAATCTCAAAATCAAACAACGGAAACAATTGCATAGTCCTAAAGTGACAGTATAGGCAGCAATCTCTGACTTTTTCTTCGAAAAGGCGCGGGGCCAAAACGTCACGGTTAATACGGAACGCTATGTTGAGATGTTGGACGGATTTTTGGCCCCAAAAATTGAAAGTTCAAGAATAGTGAGTTTCAGAACTTAGTTCCAACAAGATGGAGCTACCCGTCACACATCAAATGACTCCAGGGCGGTGGTGAAGCGATGTTTCCTGGCAGACTGATTTTGGAAAAGAGTTGATATCCATGGCGTAGTCCAGACTTGACGCCTCTTGACTTTTTTTGTGGGGATACCTCAAATACAAAGTCTACAGTAATAATTCAAGAAACATCGTTCAGCTCAAGGAGAATATCCGTGGTGAAATGGCAGCCATTACACCAGTATTACTGAAGAATGTTTTCAATAATTTTCGTTTGCGGTTAGAGGAGTGCCGTCGTAGAGAGGGTCACCATTTAGATGATGTTATTTTTAAAAAATAAACTCCATTTATTACTCTACAATGCCTTAGATTTATTTTAACCATACCTTTTGTATTTATTTTTTAATCTATTTTTTAAATATACACGTTCTATTGCGCCACCCTGCATAATAAAAAATCCAGAAACAAATTTGGTCAAAATATATTTGGAAGCTTCATGCAGAGTGTTGCGTTCTTACCATGTCAAGCGACATATATCTTCATTCCCGCCGGTTAAAACACAAAACGGACATTTAATTACAGTCGCGTCCATCGCATCGAACACTTTACTGTCGAATATATAATATTCTTCAAAGAAAGTTTCTTCAATGGATAATAGAGTAATCATATAGTTTTGCTGAACTTTTCCGTACAACGAGCGTATTGTAAAAAGCATCAAACTAATAAAAATCAAAATATAGGTAAACATTACAAATATTCCCATATCTAAGAAACGAAATGTCCAAACACGAAAATTACTTTTTCTTTGGTTAAATTTGTATGGGATTCAATGATGCAGTTCTTATTACACTGTGTGAAAAATTTGCTTAAAACAATAAAAATAATAATTAGTGCTAGAACACAAATTGGTATACGACTCAAAATGTGATGTCCGCTCAATCACGAAAATATCATGATTTTTAACATCCTTTAAACATGGTGGTTTTTATGCGAGAACGTCTACAAGATCAACAAAGTTCTTAAACATTGTTAACACCAAAAAAACACTGAGACAAGATGCGATCAAATCTATTTATTGAGTTAAACATCAAATCGTGAAAAAATCTTTATTTTTTGCCATATGCTTATAATTTTATGTTTCACAAATATTTTTAGCGATTCTTAAAATTTTTCGTGTAAACTGTAAGTAAATTTGATGCGTATTTCAATAATTGAAATAAACTGTATCTTTGAGATTTAAAATAACTGCCTCTTAACAAAATGCTTAAAGTAAAAAAAACATCCAGTTTTAGAATCGCGGAGTGCATTTCCACTTTAACGTAAACATTATAAATTAATTCAAGTACAAAAAGTCGCTTTATTTATGGTAAAATTGCTTATTCTAGAAAACACTAAAAGGTTTGAGAGAACACACATATTTACAGAATAGGTTTGCTTAACATAAACTTACTTCTAGAATATTCTTATTTACATAACAGGTGAAAATGAAATAACAATAGATTATATAATCGGTGTAAAAGAAACAAACATAACTTATTGTCGTAAATGTTATTTTAGAAATTTAATGTTTACAGAAATAGGGGGAAAGAGATTAAAAACATTATAGTTCCGAAAGTAGTCTTAACAATCATTCTAGAATATACACTTAGAGAAATTACGCTTATACTCGTATACGTATACCACACAATGAGCGGTAGTATGCCAAAGCTGAAATGTCTTTTGTTAATGAAAACAATGATTAGTTCGGCGAACATGCTTCACTTATGGTGGGTTTTAGAACTTTGCCATCCTTTTCCCAACGCTTAAAGCAACATATTTAGCGTTTCTCCTTCAGTATTCATATATAAAGCTTTTAAGTTTTGTTGATATAACTACGAGATTTCATATGACACCGAAAAAAAATTCTGAAAGAATTAAATCAATTGTCAATTGTAATCGATGGTTAATTTTATGTCATCCTGTACAGTCCAATATTTAAAAAGATTTTGTTTTTTTTAACAAATCACGCTTTACATGATGGATCATTGCACAGCAAACGAGACATTGTGAAATTATAGGTTTAACTTAATTTTATTAATTATTTCCCAAAATCTAAAATGCAGAGTTATCCACTGTCCGGTTTCAAAAGTACAGTTGAATAAACCACATATAAAGCTATGATTTCGATGAAACTTTTATTTCATTACGGTGCCTGAACCTTTCCATTATGTACAAAATACAATCATCATTTAAATGATCGCCTCAGGATTGGTTGCAGCAGTGGATATTTTTGAGGCAGTTATCAAAAAAGTTCGGCCCAATGATACCTTTAGACCATAATGCGTCATTTTTTCCGGATGTAATGGCTTTTCCGCAATCATTTTTGAGTTTCCCGAGCCTCATACGCGTTCATTTTGCTAGATGACGTAACCATCGAGTGAGAAATGAGCTTCATTGCTGAAGAAAATTTTTGTTTGATTGAAAACCCACGTTTGAACAACAACTTTTAAGTTATAAATGTTTTAACTATTTTTACGCGTTCTTCGGTTGTTGCTGATTTACATTCTTGAATGGCAAAGCTTTTACTAAATGAATAACACTTTAGATGGTAGGTATTTAACAGCTGACAGCCTTGCCAGAATGGCGGTTTTGAAACCTAAACTAACTAACTAAATGAATAACCCTATTTATGCACTCTTGCAATATGAATCGTCTGCAGTCACAGTGCAATCTAAAACTATCGCTTCCACAATTTCTGTGGCATCATCAAGTCGATTTACACATGATCCATGGAGAGTTTCATCTTCGGAAGATGTTTTATAATAGCATACACATCATATAAGTTATTCGTTGCGGTGTAATATATATAGCTTCTTACCTGATTGCCTCCACAAGTAGCTATTTTTCTTAAAAATATTTCAATTTCGTGAACTGAAAATATTTTGCGCGTTATTTTCCATTTCAGCAAAGGTTTAATGAAATATTTCCATGGCATTCTGTTATGTTACCATTATTGAATATGTGCGAGTGAGTCGGTATACAATTTTATAATGAATTTTTAGATATTGGCATGTTAAAGTTGTACTTTATTATCTTTGAAATGATGCAAAACTAACCTTGCTCCGGGAAATGCAACATCTATCAATAAATCCCACAAATGTTAGCACCTCCTCCCCAGGTGAGGGCACCAGTAGGAAAGAGTGTTTATATGAGTTCAAAACCTCTAAATGTCGTTTACTGCATTTAACCTTTACCTTACTTTTAGGTGAGAAGTATATTATAATAGTTTTATACTGCAAAAGTGAGGAAACTGGAGAGTTACATGACCTGACACCACTGAGGTGTAAACAGTAATGATATCAAATCTTCTGCCTAAATAAGCGAGACATGAAACAAACTTAAAGGGAAGCTACATAACAGCTTGATTTCAAATTGGTAAAAGGAAGAGGGTAAATGCTAATCAATACTTTTTCAGATATTGTTTGGAATGGCCGTAGCACATCTTGCCAATCAAACTTTTCAATAAATTTTCTATGGTACCTATCTAGCTCTGTTCTGCCAATATCTTCAGCAATTTTGTGTTTTAGATCCCGAATCGTTCGTGGATTATCCTCATAAAGTCAATATTTCATGGCACAAACAAGAAGTCTAACGAGGTTTAAGTCTAAGTCTCGTATTTAGTGCATCAAATATCAAAAGTTTGAGGGCTGATGCGTCATCGTGATGAAATGAGCGATTCTGCTAGTTCCTGTCCTCTAATTATAGCAACAAAAACCCGGTTATCAACACTCGTTTTAAAAGTATGTTTACAACATTTCAGGTCTAAATGTATTAATTTCTAACACCGAAGATATGATATTTTGTTTTTGTCAACAATTCGAACAGAATACCAAAAATAACTAACAAAATAATGTCTTTATTTGTTAAACCAGAAGTTTTGATAACGTCTCAAAAATGTTCTGCTTCGAGCCCCATCAAATTCGTTGCCTTCCATTTTTGGAACGAGTTGAATTTTTATTCATCAGCAATCGCTGTATTTGAATGCATTCGACCAAGTTGCCACCGGTATACAATTCTCACGGTTCATTATTCATATGTCACCGATGATCTCCATCCAAATATATACCCGCAGCATAAGCATACAGACATAGATATACATAGACACACATTTCTCATGGTTTTATGATACTTCAATAAGGACGATAATAAAATAAATAGTTTACGCAAACTGAAAATTTTAATCTTCGTAAGCTTACCTTGCCCGTATTAAAACCGGCAAGTATTACTCTTCTCCCAATTTCTAGGCCGACAATATTTATGTTATTGTTGTTTTTAACTGGTAACGTCGGTGGATAAAATCAAACACCAGTCCAAAACTATGGTCGTCAACGCTCACACAGCGTTTCAGCCTAGTAGACCCCTTGTTAGGTGAAACATATAACTAGCCTAACTAACAAACCTAAACTTGCTTTTGTTTACAGGGTTGCCCATATTCGACGGACCCATCTGGCAACGCC
>JAHXMU010000072.1:4634158-4680452 GCA_019455685.1 Philornis downsi
GGCGAAGACGATGGAAAATGCTGCAAAAAGGGCACAATACGCCATCATCGCGAGGCGGCCATTTGAGAGATATCATATTCAAAAATTGATGTAAACAAATCTACTTGGAACAAATTAAATGAATAAGATTGCCAACCGCCAAATTTTTATTTTTTTCTTTGATTTTTTTTTTTTTTTTTTTTAAACATGGGTCCGTCGAATATGGGCAACCCTGTACGTCTACTCAATGTGTGAGAAGGTTGTAGTACCATCTCTCAGAAAGAAAGTTGCGTTAAATTAAAAATGTTGCAGCTTGTTTTTTGTTTATAATCTCTATAATATATAGATGAAATACACACACATTGCTAGATTATCGCTTCCGCGTCTTAAATATCACTCACAATATGCTATTCTAACCTCATAGCTGGAGCGTTACCATATATGCGGCATACTTTTCTATTTTTAACGGATTAAACCGCGACAAAGTGTTTAAGTTTTTGGTCACCATGTTGCCTTACTTCCAGTTACATGTTTTCTTCATGGCAGCTAAATGTCGCAGTTTTTACACAACTAAATTTCATAGTCCTATCGATCACATCTCGCATCTTCACTAAGCGGAAATCAAGTCGAAATAAAACTGAATATAGATCTGTTCCAAAACAATACATAATTTTGAATCTGATTCAAACATCTAAATCAAAATTGTTTTAAATTTTACTGCGATCTATACATTCAATTCATTCATCTTAAGGAAGACTATAAATAATCTAATTCAAATTCAGTTTACGAATTCAGATTCATCTAGAACTTTTTCAAGTGACGGAAGGAAAATCAATTTTGAGTTTGTTTTGAAAATTTCTGAGATACAAAAAAAGCTATCGAACCCCCTTCATACCATTTGCAGTTCGATACCTGAACTTTTTCCTTAAGAAATGATTTAGATTAAAAAATTAAACTACACAAATTCAAATATCTTTTTCATGACGTCTTGACAGTACAAGTAAGTTTATGGTTTCATTTCAGTAAGTAGCTAATCAAAATGAATGTTTGTTCCGAATATAAATCAGAATGAAACTTTTGAAGTAATACTGCATTTGTAATATTACTATTGTGAAGATCCGTGCTGTGATGAGTTTGAACATTTAATTACCAACATTTGTGGTGTTCCTCTCATTTATTTTCTTTTACATTTGCACAGCAGAAAGCCCAACCAAAACTTGAGTTCGTCAAGAAACACAAACAAAATGTTTCATAAACTGAATCAAAATCAAAATTATATCAAATTTCGTTTCAGGTATATGAAACAAAATCGAAATTGTTTATAACTTTGTTTTTTTATAATATATGTATATGAAACAAAAATGAAGGTAATACAATTTTGATTTGGTTGTCGGAAACAGGCTTATCATTGTACACGAGTATATTTTTGATTTGCATTTCAGAAGCTGAAACAAACCAAAACAATTTTTGGATATTGTTTTGATGACGGTCCTTGTTAAATAGCATACGTGGTGCAGTCAACCGAAACAGGCACCTTAAATGAAATAAAATGATGTTCCATAAATAATTAGAATACTTGTTCTTTCTAAAAAAGCCAAAATATAACAAAGTGATTTAAATAGTGTTCACTTTATTCAACTTCAAATACACTGATACACTTAGACCAGTTGTAAATACAAAAAAGACATTTCTGCCAGAAAAACAATGCATAACCCGAAAGTTACTACCTAAGAGCTTCACTGAAAATTTGTGTTTGGTAAAAAAAAATAACCCCAATTTATGTTCATATCGAAAAGTGTCTGCGTAGGCACTTTTCATATCGAAAAGTGTCTGCGTAGACACTTTTTATATCAAAGAGTGTCTGCGTAGATGCTTTTCATATAGAAAAATGTCAGCATAGACTCTTTTCATAACGAGAAGTGTCTGCATAGATACTTTCCATATCGAAAGCGTCTGCATAGACACTTTTCATATCGGTACTTTTCATACAGAAAAGTTCCTGCATATGAAACGTGTCTATGTTATGTTTTAAAACTAACCGACTGGGTCGTTTGCACAAAAAGCACACCTTAGCATGCGATTGGGAAGTTAACAGGTTTATTATCTAAGTGAATGAAATGAAATAATCATCACGCTGTATCACCTCCTGGAAGTTGTTCTGTTTTCCATTTACTATTTTACTATCGAAATAAGAAGGAAATGTATATGAAACGCGTCGCAATTTCACCACCCACAGTGAAATACTATCACAATACTACTCTAAGGAGGAATGAATTGCGTCTTTTCTCTTTGTATGTTCTGAAACATTGCTTTTGCCGAATATTTTGATTCTCCTGCTAAATGCCAGCAGCTCCGACATTTAACACACGCAGGCTCGATGACGTTTTCTATTAACGAAGGTGTTTACTTAATTACTATTAATTATCGCTAATGGTTCTGGGTTGCTTATTAAATAGTCAGAAGGGGTCTATATTAAGTGTGAACGATAACTGCCTCCCCAGTGGGCAAATCAGGGGAGTTAAATCTTTAATAGAGGTAAGGTGGTTTGTAAATGAAATTGGGAGGATAAATATGGTTAGCTGAAATAAAAAAAAAACATTTAATTAAAAAAATACAAAATTTGTACTGCGAAATTTTATTAACAAAAATTTAAAAAATATAATATAATATAATAATATATAGAATATATAATGGAAAAATATACCACCCCATTTGACACTTCAGAGACATTTGTCCGTTTCGTATATCATTTAAGAAATCGTTTTGTAATTCATCAAAATGTTATAAATGAGCTTATCAACATGTGAATAAAATGCAAGCAAAGGCTTTGTCATCCGTCATTGGTGATGCAATGAGGAACATGAATCACGGGCAGTTGTTAATGTGAGCGAGTTAGATGTAAAATCACAAAAAAAGTGGAATTCCCAATGTGCATGGCAGGAACTGCCATCGAAAGGAAATTTAATTTAAAAATAGTTTTGATTTGTTTTGGTTTCCATATGCTAAATCAAAAATATTCAACGTCTTTATTCAGATTTCAGCAAGCGAATAAAAATTATACTGAATCTTATTTCTATTTCAGACATCCAAAATAAATATACAAACAATTTTGATTTAGTTTCATACACTCGAACTGAAATTAGAAATAATTTGGATTCTAAATAAGTTTATGAAACGTTTTGTGTGTATTTTAGTTGATTCATTTCATTTAAATTCCAGCAAACAGTGAATAGATGTGGCAATTTATGGCAGTTTGTCATAGCAAATTCAGGAAATAAATTATTTGAGGCATTTTTGCCTTTCGCAGTTTGGCGCCAAGAAACAAAAATACCTTCAGTTTCCGTTCTCTTTCAGATTAATAAAGGAAACTGTATAAATCTATATTTTCGTTTCAGGTGCCACAATCAATATATCTGTTTCATTATGAGAAATAAAATCAGTGCAGGTTTCTAATTTAGTTTCTGGCAGTGAACGAATTAATGAATGAGACGAGTTGTTGTTTCGAATATGAATCAGAAACATATTTTTAATGTATTTTAAACAAGTTTACAACATCAAACCCGAAACGAAACCAAATTTTCTGTGCAGGGAAGGCGGATGTTTTCGGCAATTACAAGGTGGGCATCAAAAACACCACTACTCCTGTTTATAGTCTAATATGTTCTGTTAGTTTTAACACTATTGAATTGGAAATAACCAATTTGCCATTTCCGGAATTTCCCAAGCAGTTGACGACTTCTACCCTTCGGAAAAGTATTTCAGTAACGCCACTGGACATCCGTTTGTCGACGGCTAAAATGAAAATGATCGAATTCAGTAACCTAAATGGCATACCAATATCGATGCATTTTGGGTAATTAGGATACATCTGTTACGGAAACTCAATTTTTATACCAGCCTAGAGAACATTGGGGGCTCCAACGCTAAAATTGGACGCGGTGGGCTAATTATTACAAAAACATGAGAAAAAGGAAAGAAAATGGAAACCCCCAAATGCAGATGATTCTAACAAACGTTAAAAGCGCCATGAATTAAAAACATACTAGCCGACCTGACGTATAGATATGGTGCACAGTATTTTGCAAAAAATTATTTTGGTAAAAAGTGTCAACTTTACAAAACATATGTTTTAGACTTCAATGCGACCCGTTGTTTGGTACTTTTATTTGAGCCATCAAAAGCAAACGATCACAGTGAATTTGTAAAAAAATTGTTCATGGAATAACACGAAAGACATGCCTAAAAAAATCCACAAAATAGTATTGGATGGTCGTCGGCTGAAAGGCGTGAGATAGCTGAAATGATGGGCATTTCAAAAAGTGTTATACATCATATATTGACGGAAGATGAGAAAGCTGTGCACAATATGAGTGCCGCGCTTACAGCATCGTGAAGATGTTTCAGTACAGTGTTTGGGGATGTCTAACCACAATAAAGCCGAATTTTCGCTTCGATTTATAACTATGGATGAGATATAGATCCACCACTTCACACCTGAGACAAAGGAACAGTCAAAGCAGTGGATTGGCGAAAACGTTTCTATCTGCAGGCAAAGTCACGGCGTCTGTTTTTTGGGATGCCCATGGGATTGTGTTTAGTGATCATATTTAGAAAGGAAAAACCATCAACGGCAAATATTACGCTAATTTATTGCAGCGTTTAAGTGATGAAATCGTGGGAAAGAGGTCGCATTTGCCAAAATAGAAATGGTTGTTTCATCAAGACAATGCTCCAATTCACACATTCACTATTGCGATGGACAAAATTAATGAATCAAAGTTCGAACTGCTTCATCTCGCATGTTATTCGCCAGATTTGGCTTTCTCGGACTATTTTCTATTTCTAAACTTGAAAAATGTTTCCGTGGTAAAAGATTTGTCAACAATGAGGAAGCGAAGTCTGCGGTTGATGGCTATTTTAAGGAGGAGGACAGTTCTTATTACTGCTGGAAAAGTGTACCGAGCTAAAGGGAGATTATGTTGAAAAATTAAGGCAATTTTTCTTAACTTGCTTTTTTGTCAGGTCGCTTAGTTTTGAGACCGCCTTCGTACGTCCAGAGTGGCCGCAACTCTCCTCTAACCATTCGGCGGATGTCCTTGGCAAATATTAAGCTGACTTCAGCGCCATCCAGAAGATGCGAAGCGCAAGACTACAATGCACTTGATGCAGAAACTCTGACACCTACTACAACTGCAGGAAAGCGTGAATTAGAATGTGCATTAAGGCGAACTATTTTGTATTATTCGAAAAGTAACGATGAGGATACAAAAGATAAATTTTATGAACTCCTAAGAGAAACTTACGACCACCACGTTGATGATGATAATAAAATAATTCATAGATATTTCAATGCCAAATTAGGAGGGAATGATATTCATAGCTCAAACGTCTTGTACGGCAATATGTCAGACTGGTTTCTTTCGCCTTTGTGAAGAACACAATGATAAGTAGAAGTAGATTCCCCACATAAAGACTATCGTTTACCAAGCTGTATACCCACAAAATAGCCACAACCTAATCTAATAAATTCTCGCAATTTCTAGGAAAAAATGTCCCAATTCTAATGTTCCTAATGCAAAACAAACTGCATTTTATTATAAAAAATAATGAATGTCACATGAATGGTGTTACGTATATGGCAATGCTTGAGCCAACTGCAATCCTTGTTGTGAGGGAACGCTACAAGTAGAAGAGAATGCAGGGAGACTGCCACAAATTCTACCAAAAGATAAGGAATAAATGTTATAATATAGGGCCCTTTCTATAGGAACAACGGTAGATATCCGGTCACAGAGTGTGCTGTGAGAGTAGCTAGTTCCGAATGGCAGTGAAGTGAAGAATCACAACAATTATCAGAAGCTAGTCAATACGAAACTAAAACAGCAGTACGATGGTAGTGCTAATGGCTTACCGGAGGAACTGCCCAACAGCGACAGGCTGATTATCAGCGTAGTTCCCAGTTCCCAAGCACGATTTGTCTCAAAGAACGAATGCCTGATGACTGAAATCTTAGTATCTCCTGTCCAGTATTCGAAAAAAGAATGCATCAACTTTCTGCGTATCATTTTTCAAAATATCCCATAAAAGTTTCTGTCGAATGCGACATGCGAAAGAATAAATCAGGTCAGATAGCCCGATTTTGCCTTACCATTACGGCGTTAGACCTGGTAAATACACATACTGCCTTCGACATTTAGATAAGTTTATAAGTTAAATGAACTCTATGCCTCTACATCTATGTCAAATACATCAAATATAGCGTTTGCGGCGGCTGGACGAACAGTTTTCGGCAATAAACTCTATGGGCTATGCAGAAAAGGAAATCAACATCTCCGTTGAAAGGACCAGTCTTTCGAAACATTATCAAAATTTAATGTGACGAAGTGGTAAAGTGCAAAAAACGAAGCGTCTGGAAATCTTTTTTAAAGGGTTTTCTAATACATATAGCAAGAAGGATATGAAGTGTCAAATATCTGTTAATTTTTCTGTTTTCTTTCTTTTGCACTATTCAGACAAAAAGCAACTTGTGCAAATGTTGAACTTTTTTACCAAAATGGGTACTCTCTTGCGGATCCTTCTCTGTAGTCCTCATCATACTTTCCAATTCGCGGTGTGTGTTAACATAGGGTTCATTTAGTGATTTTAAAACCACCTATCTGGCATGGCTGTCAGCTGTTGAAGGGTTATTTATTTAGTGAAAGGTTAGCCTTTTAAGAATATAGATCGTTTAACAACTGAAGAACGGGTAATTATAGATAAACCTTACCACAAAAGTGGTGATTCAAACGCGGGCACTTTTGCGAAATATATAGAAAATATCGCCACTGCCCGAGAGAGTGTGAAAGTTAAGCGGAGACGTCAGACATATTAAAGCGAATGCCGATCTACCGAATTCGTGCAATTTGATGATAGCAAAATTGTGTTCATATGGTGTCATTTCTATTAGATGTGGAACTTTGAACGTGATGTACTTGGCACGAAAACACAAGAATCGCAAACTTGGTCCTCAGTATTTTGGGAATTATTTTGAATTTCTATCAAGTGGATACGCATTTATATTATTACACGAGACAAGACGAAAACACAAAAATTGGTTAGTTGAGCTTCGTTGTAGCATTGTTTCTGTGATATTTTATAACTTAATTTTTCAGCTTTGATAGCATTAACGTACCTATATATATGTACTAGTAATTGATGATCTTAAATGTAAGGCGCCTCCTCAGCTTCTATAACTGCATTCATCCTCACGTATATTTTAAAACGATTGCCAATGTCAAGTAAATACATTGCCAATTTTTTTATTTATTTATTTAGTTTCTGCTCTTTGTTCGTTCTTTAGCTATTCTCTCTCTTTGCTGTCATTATTATCATAAATCTGTAGATTTGTTCATATGATGACACCTAATATGCCTACTTGGGAGTTTTAATATGCATTATGATTACTACCTCAATGCCTCATTTGGCTCTTGGCCATTGGTTGAGTAGATATTTGTCCAGTTGATAGGAAAACTATTTAGTTGCTTCCCTTTGGATTGAAGCCAAATGGTAATTCATGTCTACGTTTTTATTATGAGGCCAAATCTACTGAAACTGTACGGAACATTAATCACAATTTGAATGGCATGTGGTTTGTGTTTTATATGGACGCTTTAAGGTTATTACCAACGTTCAAGTCATAAATCAATTTCATTTGAAAAGTAATCAAGATCAACATTTACATTGGAATTCGAGATAGTGCATAAGTAATGAAATGTTTGAATACCCGCATTTACAGATTGTCTGAGGCAAAGAAAAAAAAAAAACACGGAAAACTCATTGATGAAGTAGTTTCTGCAAAAGGCGTCATATACGAATGACGGTGATAAATCGAGCATTATCACAAACTATTACTCGTATATCGGCATGATGATAGACATTTTTCGGGCACTACCTAGTCTTTTGATATGACGTCAATATTGCTGTCTAAAAGTTTGAAGAATGATGACAAACAGATTTACTGAGCTAAGACACTGATAGTATATTCTTGAATTGGTTTCTGCTAGACAATTGGGCGTAGCTTCGTTGATTCGACACAAATATTAAAACAACAATTACTCGGGAATTATTCTGGAAGATCAAATGAAATTTGATGTTTTTCAATGAACTCAACTATAGGGTAACTGATTCATAAGCAAAAAAATGCATTCCGGCAATACCTATTATTACACAAAACAACCATTCTTTATTTTGTTTGTTATCTGCTGTTTAAATATTATATTTTACTTTTTTTAAATTTCAAATTCCAGCACTTGAATTGATGCGATTAATACTCACTTCCGATCTCTTAATCGTAGCCAGCTTGTCTGTGTGTACTTCGGACTTTACGTAGCTCCAGAGGAAAAATCTGCAGCTGTGATATCACGTGATGCACGCAGCCTGCTTACCGGTCCAAAGCGTAAAATTAAATGATTGCCGAATTATTTTCGCAATAAAGCCATACTTTCGCTATCTCTACACCTGATTGCGACGTCTTTTTAAAACCAAATGTCGTCGAGATCACTAACTTCTACGGGCAAAATCTTCTTGTGGTAAAATGTCGAACAAACTAAATAAAAACAACACAACAATTTGGCAGTATAAGAATTTGATCCACCAAAAACTCAACGCTGAAAAACGCTGAAAAGTTAAATCAATGCAAGTAGAAGCATTGAGTGAATTATTACTAAGACATACGATTTCTGGGTTCTAAATAATTTTCCAGGATTATACAGGTATTACAACTATTATATATAATTCTACAAGTGCGTAAATGATGTTAAAAATTTTTGATTTTTTAAAAAGCAGACACAAATAGTCGCAAATTTCAACGTTTGAATAAAAATTTATTGAACTTTACCCATCCTAAGAAGTTTAATAATTTAAAATTTATAAGAATCTCTCAACAAAGACTTTTTCCAAAATGCTTAAGCTCTAATAAACATTTGAATGACATAAATCCACTTTTCAAAATTAAAGTTAAATAAAACCCACGTAAAACTATGATTTCGATGAAACTCTTGGACGTTGCCATTATGTACGACACTCGACATCATTTAAATGAGTTATTTTTGAAAAAGTATGACCCAATGACGCCTCCAAACCATATTGTGCACCAAACACCTACTTCTTTCTGACGCAATGGCTTTTTCACAATCACTTCTGAGTTCTCCGAGCCCACCGAGTGGAAAATGAGCTTCATCGCCGAAGAAAATTCTGTTCGAAAAATTAGCATATTGCTATAGCATGCAATCAGCATATCAACGGCTTTGTGAATGGTCAGCCGGCTTTAATTGTTACGTAATTTGGACTCTGTATGGATTGAAGTGCAATCCAAACCCGAAATGTGCCATAATGGATGTAAGATAGGCCCAATTGCTGAGAACGCTGTGGAATCGATAAATTCGGATTATCCGTCACACCTTCACTAACAGCAGGGATATTTTCGGCAGTGCGCACATTGCGACGATAAATAGGCGTGAATATATATATAATCTTGCCAATTACTTGCAGAGTACATCGATTATAACGACCATAATCACTCAATACTACATAAAAAGTGTCCACATTTGAATCAACACTTTTGCAGTAAGCTTTAATTAATTTTATCCGTTCTTCTGTTGTTAAACTAATCATATTCGCAAATGGCAAACCTTTTACTAAATAAATAACACTGTCTTCAATAAGTAAGACCAAATTTGAAAAAAAAAAACTTAAAACAAAATAATTCACAGATACGACATATCTGCATAATATAGACTCAAAACTAGTAAAATGTTAAAATATGAAATATTGAAAACTTTTTTCCAAATTGTGTAGAAATTTGCATAAAGAGGTAGATGATTTGATTTGTCTCCGTGACTAAGTAAACAAACAAATGATAATACTGATCATTGACTTTCTGTACCTAGAAATGAACTTAAACAACCACTGTTAATAAAATAATTGATTTTTGTGCCCTAAGTTTTGCAATCTTGCAATCATTCGCTTTGGAGATACCAATTGTCCTCGGTTCAAATTGTGTAACGAACAATGATACTTTGATGAGAAAGACGCGTGAATGAAGTCATATTCCACCAACTTATTTACAGCAAGGATATCGCTCTCCTCAATGAGATATGTATATGAAATATTACTGAGTCGCATTCATCTTATGCCTTTCCGAAAAGCTATTATTTTTATACGACTTGTAGAGGGACATTATCCTCCCCACACAGCAAATTGCTGAATCGATTCACAAGTACAGTGGCGAACCCAAACTTGATCCATTATAGTGCTTACAGCGTTTTAACTGATCTACAGGCGTTTAAGTTCTGTTCAGCTAATACGCAGAAAAAAAGTACATCCAAGAAATGAATATTCATCCAAACTAGCGATGGAAAATTTCGCAATCACCAATGAAATTAGCATATGGTTGTCACACAAAGGAAACACCATTTTATGATGTCTCTTGTAGTATTTTTATTTGTATTAGAAATTAGTTGTTAAAAAAAGGCAATCTGCCGTTATTTGATTTAGTACTTTCGACATCAAAATATTAATGCTTTATTTGATTTCTATGCATTTTCAGTATTTACAAATACAATGATAAATTTAGAATGTCAGTTATTATATAAAGGGGAGTAATTAATTTTTTCCCAAAAATATTGTCCTTTAAAAATCGTTTTTGAAGTACTTTATTTGAACATAATTCGCTGTGAATGTTAGGAATCATAAATGAAAATAGAACCAATTTTTTAAGCACTTCACTAAGGTGGTTTTCGAAGTGGTTCTCTTTGAAGTGGAAAAAATGTGATTCTTTCTGAATTTACCACTGGATAGTAAATGCGGCAGCAATTTTGAAAACATTTATGTATTTTTCCATTAATGCGATTTTACAGATTTCTTTTGTGATTTATTGTGCAAATACCTCCTGTATTCGATTTCATTAGTGGCTGCACAATCTCTTTTAAAATCAAAAAATCATCGATAAATGATGGCGAAGATTTACCATAACGCTTTTCTGAATTTGCCCGGTATTTTTTCTATATAAAAACAATATTTTATCAATGCTCAAAATTTATTTTTTCCATGCTATACAAGAGGCAAAAGCAGTGTCACTTAAAGTACTGGAACTCAAACACAAAGTATCGAATTTAAATGAAATTTCTACCGGCGTCATTTGAAGGTTGCCATGTTCCAAAACAAATATCGATTCCTTGAGGGAGGTGAAGCCTGCTTGTTAGTCCTGGAACATACTGACTGATGTGCTAATTAAAGAAGAACAAACAACTGCTTTAAAAACAATACAAAATTCCCCCGCATCTTCAGAAACCATTTGAAAAACAAAGTTGAAAATGAGCTCCACAATTTGAGCGCTACTACAGAAAGTCTATGTCTCAATGATATAAATCTTATCTACATAACTCCGTTGACAAATTTGTCTTAGTGTAGGACTACAATAGATTATTAATCGTCATTGGCTTTGTTTCCATTTATTAATTTTTATTTATTAACTAGCTGACCCGACAAACGTTGTTTTGCCTTCAAAATGTTAATGTGGTAAAAAAAAATTAATTGCAAAAATCGCATCTCCAACGCCATCTATCACTTCAAATAAAACCTTTTAAACCTTCCGGAATACTCTACCAATAATTTAAGACCAAAATGAGCCAAATCGGTTCAACCGTTCTCGAGCTTTAGCTAGACTAATGCACAGCAATTGATTTATATATATATATGTATATGTAGATTAAAACCAGGAGCTTTCACCGAAACGATTTCTTTCAATTTTTTCAATTGAAATTCCAGTAGCAGAACCAAAATTGTATTGAATTTGGTTTCTGTTTCATGCATCCAAAACGAAATTACAAACAATTTTGCTTTAATAAATTTACAACTGGAATAAAATTGAAGTTTTGTAAAGATTTCTGTTTAAAACAGAAATGGAAGTCTGTGTAATATTATTACGATGTACGTACTAACAGCTATTAAGAAGAGCTGAAACACCTTAGTTGATTGCTTAGCTAGCTATAAGAGACTCCCATAAACCTACTCCTAGAAGCAAATGCACAAACAACTCCGTGTATTTTACATGAAATCTTATTTACCTATCTATATAACTATTCGTAATTTACATATATTAATTTGAATTGTTGTACATGTATGTATTTATAAATTTATATACATTTTAAAAAATTTTTAAGTAAATTTCTTCAAAAAAGTTTTTGATATTCTGACGTTTTTTTCTTTTAACAATATTTTAATATAATAATACGTTTCTTTCCCCCTTTTCACTGGAGCTAGTATGTTCATGAGAAATGTGCGGGGTGAAGGTGTTTTTAAATTAGATGTTTGAATGTAAGCAACCAATGACCCATTTTTAGTTTATTCATTTCCTCTAAAACTAACTAATCACTTAAAAGCTCCAAAGAGCTTTCGCTATCACATAAATATTAATATTTTTCGGCCGATATTACTGTAATTAACGTTTTCCGAATGTGCCTTAATTTCCAACAGTTCATGCGTATAAAATGATGAATTATGTGCGAACACGATTGTAAGTGTAAACATTTTCTATCAGAGCTGCAAACTCAGCTTTCCTTTATTAGTGACAGAACCGTTAGTATAGGAACATGTGCGATCACTGAAGTAGACATTTATAATTTCCAAAACTCTTCGTTTTTCCGTGGTTAACTCTTCGTTTTTGCAGCAATACATGAGAGAAAAGTTAATTCAAATTTTTGAGAAATTCCATGGGGATATTGGATTCAATATTGTCTATCGCTAGGCTATATTTTGATCTTATTTTGTCAAATTCCTCAACAATATTAAAATATATTGGATAATATTGTATCATAATTTTTTTCATATTTTGTTGTCATTTGGAAATAATGGAATCGATCTTTTTTAATAAATTCATTTTAAGGGTCTTATTCGTAATCATTTAAAACATATTTATTAAAAATGTAATAAGGTCGCACGCAAAAATTGTATTCATAACCTAAAAATGCTTCTATTGAACGTCGTGTAAAGTTGGTACTTTTATTGAATCTTTTGTCCTTTTATAGACATTTTAGCCAAACATTTACAAAACTGCTCGGGACGGTTTTTCAAATTTTCCCTGTCAAAGTGTGAACGTACTCATTTGTATTTGATAGTTGAACACTTCCCAAATGTATACTAAGAAGACATTTGGCAGTGTTAATACAATAAATTCCTTCTTCTCTTTTGGTCGTTCATCGAACACACATGTGTGTTATTTTCCACTGTGAGCATGAGGTAAACTATAACTGCATATAATCATTTCTCAAAGTTAACATGAAATCATTGCAGTTTTTAGTTTTAATTATTATCAATATTATTCAAACATTTTCATCACATAATTGTTTATTTACATGCTAATGAGTAAAAAGTCGAAATAATAATGCAACTTTCCATTAATCGGTTTAATGTCCCGAGAATTCGAGACAATTTATAATTATTTTTTTTGTCCATTCATTCATTTTTTTATTGAATCTTTCTTTTGAAATTTACAATAAGTATTCAAATCTTAATCCTATCTTAAACTAAGTATCCTGCCATTGAAGGATCTTGATTTTGGTGACCCGAACTTTGTATCACCGGACCAAGTCTGGCGTGTCCTTTCTTCTTAGCCGTATATGACCAGGAAAGTATTGAAGGTTTTGAGCGAGTGGGTTTGGGTGGGAGGACAACTTCAATATATGTGACCTGCTTAATTTTCTTATTTTCTCGGATATATAAGGAATGTTTAAGAGAGCTGAGCAATATTTCCGATCTTCGAATGTTTTTCTGATCTGGGTTAATATACGGTGTACTTGTTCTATCTTTCCATGACCCTTGCGAAACCCAAACTGCTTTAATATGGGGGTACAAAATTTAGAGAAAGACCTTTTCAAACAGTTTAGATAAAATAGAAAGTAAACTTATGGGTACATAGGATGTAATTTCTGACAGTTCCTTTCCAGGTTTCGGGATCATTATTATTACAGACAGCTTCCATGATCGAGGAAAGTATCCAATTCGAAGTATAGCATTATATATAAATAAAACTAATTAGGGGATATTGTGGGGGAGTTCTGAAATCATTTTCGCTGTTATTTTAACGTGTACAGGAGATTTATTCATTTTCAACGAGAGAACATTTTTCTGTAAGAGAGATAGCCCTTCTTTCATGGTATTTGTGACCATTGGGCTAATGATCGTTGGATTCACACGAGAGATTGTATCGTTAGGAGTAAATACTTCTTACAGATGTTCAGCAAATTCTTTCACTTTTTCATCACTACTCCTTGTCCATCCTCCATCTTTCATCCGTACTGGAGACTCCTGTGTTATAGGACGCTGTAGTTGCCTTGTGACCTTGTACAGGCTATAGTTAGTTTTTTGTGTGGCTCCTAGACGAGATAAGTGGCGGGCTTCGAAGATTTCTCTTTTTTCATCCAGAGTTGACCTTAGTTTTGACTTGCACTGGTCGAGACGAGCTTTGAGGTAGGGAGATCTGTGCTTTTGCCATTGTCTTCAAGCTTTCCTTTTCTCGCTGACTAGGGATTCAACATGACATGAGGAGTCATTTTTTGTTTTAGCATAGACCTTGTGCGGAGTTGCCAAGTTTGCGGCAGTTGTCATTGTGGTAGTAAGGACGTTGATGGCAGACTGAATTTCATCTGGTGTTTTGAGAGAAAAGTTTTGGCACAGACGTGAGCTTATGTACATCTTATATCTCATCCAATCTGTATGCCTGTTTGGGAAATGGTAAGAGATTTCCGGGTTCAAGGGAATGTTGAAAACTGTGAGAATTGTGGGGTAGTGGTCTGATGAGAGGTCGAGGAAAGGAGTAACGACGATGTGTTCTGTATTTTTAATATAATTTGCTTTCCCATAGATTTTGAAAATTTATTATCGATAGTTTCTCTGCTCTGTTTGCCATTTTGAACACATTGGACTACAATAAGAAATTCGAATAACTTTTTTTAATCAATGTATTTTATTTATTTATTTTTTATTTTTTATTGTATAGAAAATTCAATTCTATTTTATATAACTAAATGGCTTTGAAGCTGATGATAGACCGTAAATGATCTCCATGCTCATCCACACATATGCGACACCTGATCAGAAAATTATTCATTGTAGCCTGCAGGATTGAAATCGGGATCGCCTTAGTTATTGTTTTTATAGACTGCTTCAATTCATTCAAATTCCTTGGTTTCAATATGCATACTCCTTGCTGATATAACCCCATAAAAAAAGTCTGCTGTAGTCAGGTCAGGTGACTTTGTTTGGGAATTTTCCGGTCTGGCTATGCGTGCAGTTGCTGGCTAGAATCAAATCCTGTTGAAACGGATACGTCCTGGGCGCAGTTCTGGGTAAAAAAACTGCTTTAACATCTTTAAATAACGGTCGTTATTGATATTGTTGACAGTTCACAGTAGCACAATTCGTGCGCCATCCCGTATTATTCTATTTATCGGTTTATACTTTGTTTGCACATCGCAATCGATTTAAAATGCACGTAAACAATTCTGGAAAAGATAAAAACCAGTAGTTAGTAATACTATTTATGAATATGTTTCTTATAAAACCTTCAGTAACTGGTAAAAACCTCAATAACAAAATGCCGTCTTAAATCTATTTTAGCTGTACTTTAAGAATGAGGCCCTGAGGGTTATCCTGTTTTTCAGATGAATCTGAGCAAAACACACAAAAAGCTATGATTTCAATGAAACTTTTATTTCATTATAATGCGTGGACCCTTCCATTAAGTGCAAAATACAGTGTCGTATAAATCACAGCCTCTGGATTGGTTGCAACAAAGATAGGTTCCGAAGAAATATGGCTCACTGACATCTCCAGACCACAGTGTGCACCAAGCAGTAACTTTTTCCGGATGAAATGGCTTTTCCACAAACACTTCTGGGTTCTCCCAGTACCATATGCGACAATTTAGCTTGTTGACGTAACCACCTAGTGAGAAATGATCTTCATCGCTGAAGAAAATTTTGTTCGATTGAAGGCCACATTTGAGTCAGTTTTGTAGTAAGTTTTAACTTTAATATTTTTACGCGTTCTTCGGTTGTTAAACGATCCATATTCTGATGACAGGTGTTTGGCATTTGATAGCAGTTTTGAAACCATCACATGGACAACCCTATAGTCTTTTAGTTTCCTAATAAGAAGAGGAGGAGATTTTTTTTACATACCTAATAGTGTTCTTTAAAAGGAACATAAAGGCTAAACTTTCCATAATGATAAAATACTTGCGATAGATAAGTCTGCTAAGATGAAATCACTGAAGAATCATCCTACTAATAATGAAATCAAATATAAAACATTTTTCAATTTCTCGTAAAAATTAATTAATTTAACATTGATTATGGTTATGATCGTGGTTTAAAACAATATTTCAAAATAATATTTCCGGACTTATTTTGAATCAGTAAGGCCAGACTTCTCCCGCTAACCATCTAATGGGTTTCAAGTTCACACGGTTCACGGTTAACACTAAGCTGGTATACTGTAGGATGGTGTCGACTTAGCAGTACTCAGTCTACAGAAAATACGATGTCATCATTAATAATATATTAGTATTATTATTATTAAGCAAAAATGCGTTTATTAATGAACAATTCAAAAAACTTGAAGCAAATTTTAATACATTTTCTTTTTTATTTAATTGCCTTGGGGAGTGGCGATATTGTAATGACTTATAATAACACGACGGCAACAGGTAATTGGAAGCTGTTTAGCGTAAAATGGCTAATTAAATTAATTAAAACATTAATCATGACTGCTGGATTATAATTTATGCATTTATGAGCCCTAAGGGATACTGAAAAATATATAACGTACTAATTACAGACATCAGTTACTATCGCAAAACAGGCAGAATGTCAGCTAATTATAAAGCAGCAAAGATCTAATTTCCATTAGCGTGGCACAATTTTCTGCTTAATAAAATTTTCTGCTATAAAAATATAGTGTTTTTTTTCTTTTTTTTTAGAAATGAAATACTTTGCTCAATACCACCTGTTAGAATTGCTAGTATTGTTTTGCCGCCATTCGGAATGGCAGCCACGGAAATTAGGAAATTAGGCGACGAAATGGGTTTCTTCGATAATGAATACATACATATGAGTTCATAAGGAAAAACGACTTATATAGAGTTAGGATAAAATGAAGTTTACGTCATATTATTGCAGTCGTTATTTATACGTTCATTTACGTTCAATTCGGTATAATTCCCATGTTATAACCGTTCTTCAAAACAGCGATTTTTGAAAAAATTACATAATATCTCTAAAAATTTGTGTAGGCAGGAATATGTTCTTTTACTGCACATTTCGAAAGTTATAGCAAACTTTGCATAATAGCGATTTTTTAAAAACATTCAAAATCCCAAAACAACTAATAAGTAGGTAAATCATGTTTCCTTGTAAGCACAGATATACATAAATACTGTGTGCTCAACAGCTATTACATTTTCCATTAGAAAACAGTCATGAAAGTTAAGAACTTTAGAGGTACTACGGGGATTCTTCAACCTACATCTAATTAATAAATATTTAATTAAAGCAATTTTATTGAGATTTTTGCAAATAATACTGTGTCCTAAAAAATAAGATCGATTTTCTATTTATAATACGTGTGTCTACCGAATTTCAGAAATATTTTTGTGTATTCTAAGTTGATAGCATTACGACAGACATCTGCGAGAAATTTCACATTATAAATATCATTAGCGTTCGAGATACGAGTATACTTAGTTTTATACAACGCTTTTGGTGATTTCGGTGATTTTTTGTGTATAAAATGGAATTTCTGTTGCGGAAACGTTGTGGAAAATCTCCGCGGGACAGACATGTTCGGAAGAAAATATGTGCAGGGGGGACAATCAGTTCTATCGTTGCAAGTCAAGTCCAAATCCAAGATTTGATACTCAAAAAGCGTCAGTTAGCAATTAGAAACTTCACAGAAGATGTTCGAACCCTCAACCCCATTTAAAAGATATTTTGGTCCTCAAATGTAGCAAAACTTGATCGGTGCCAAAAGCATTCAATTAAAAAAAAAAAAGAAAACATGACCGGCTAAAACCTATGAAAGAAGATTTTTAACTTTCAGCACATCGTCGAACGCATTGTGACGAGAAATAGGACTGCTATTAATGTTTATGATCTGGAGCCCATATTATGTCAAAGCTGTCGCATGAGCGGAAAGATGACGTCGAAGTCGCTCAATACCCAAGCTGATCGATTATCGTGATACTGTATATAATGATTTTTTCTCCCAAACTGTCAACCGGGAATATTATTTAATTGTTATGCGTTGTTTGTCTGAAGCTATTTGCACATTGAGGCCGACCACACAATTCCCGCCCTAACAGAAAGTGACTGTTCGGCATAGTGATATAATGCTGAAAACTGATTTAAAGTGTACAGTCACGATAATATCAGTAGCACGGCATATTAAAAAAACCATGTTGACACACCGGGAGTTAAATTATGTGAAATGCGCTGGTTGTTTCGCACATGGTCACAAAATCGACAAAGTTTTGAAGATATTTCAAGCCGAACACTACATTTCTATAGTTTTTAAACGTTACTTCCGTCTACACAACTTTTCTCAAAACGCATTGTGTTGTCTGAAGTCCAGATTGTCTTGGAGCACAATCAATAAAAAATTTCATAGTGAAATTTTGCATAAATCATGCGTCACGAAAAAAGCTCCTTCTTCTATAGGGTGGCTGATGAATTTTGCTTCCATGATATTGGTTAAAAAATGTTGGAAAAGTATTTCTATCCCCAAAAAGATTTATTTTCAATCAAACTGGCGTAATTTACTGCGGAATTGCAGATTATATATTCTCCAACAAGCTGACTTCAAGAATGTTCACATTGTATTAGCCCCAAGGTTCAGCGACCTCACTGTACTTGAATAGGGTTATACGTTTAGTGGTTTCAAAACCGTCAGTCTGGCAAGGCTGTCACCTGTTAAATACCTGCCATCTGAAGTGTTATTTATTTAGTGAAAGGTTTGCCATTTTGGAATAGATTAATAACTGAAGAACGCGTAAAAGTAGTTAAAACTTACTACGATTCAAACATGGGCACTTTTCGTGCATTACGGGGTATTTATGCCAGAAATTGGAAGAATATTAAAAAATTTGAAGAGACTGGAAACGTTACAGATGTGGTCATGCCTGTGCATCGTTACGATGTACGCACTGCCGGAAATATCGTTTCTGTTAGTAAAAGTGTGGCGGAGAATCTGAATTTCAATTCAGAACACTTTGACCGTATGATAACCGACTTCTTTCACAATTGAAGTTTGTGAACTGTACGACATGTGGTTTCAACAAGACAGTGCCACAAATCACATGAGAAGTCACATGCATGACTTGCAGACTTTTCGTTGGGCTACGCCAAAGACCGTGTTTATGCGGATAATCCCCAATCGTTGGAGCATTCGAAAATGAACATTCGTCAAATTATCGCGGAGGTACCGCCCATAATTTCCGAAAAAGTGGTAGAAAACTACCTCTAAAGGATCCACTGTTCCATTCAATTCAGAGTGGGTCATTTAAATGACGTTGTATGGCATACATAATGGAAAGTTCCAAGCATTATAATGAAATGAAAGTTTCATCGAAACCACAGTTTTATGTGTCGTTTATAATATTTAACTTTACTTAGCCGTTACTTTTTAAAACCCGATGCTGCACAAAACAAATCCAACACATTTGTTTGATTTAAAGCAATTTATTCGAACGATAAGAAGGCAATTCCTGCAATAAACTTCCAAGATAATGAATAATGAATGAATGGAAATAAAGATAATGGATAACGACGTTGCACAAGCACCATTGAGCATTCACGTCATTTGTATTTAAATATTTCTAAAAGCCGTTAAAAATACTTAATAAAAATTTATTACTTTACAAACGAATAAAGAAAACGTAATGCGATTTTTTAATAGTAGTTTTTTAAAAATCAATTAAAACACTCAAATTTGTATAATATATTTAAATTTTTTATTGGAATCGATAAATTAGTCTTTGCCATTTAATTTTTAAAGATAATTTCATGTAAATGTCTCTGTCGTCTTAAAATATCTGTTCGGAAGGTCCAATTTTTCGTCACCTTTTCGAGCATTTCGGCTAGTATTCCACGAATAACACGTGTTTTGTTAATCAATAGTGTTCGGCTTGTCTACATAGACTAACGGCTTGACCCCCACCCACACCCTCACGAGAAACATTCAAGAGGCGTTAAATCGCAAGATCATGGGCGCCCACTCACAGGACCAAATCGAGGAATAAGCTGCTCACCAAATTTATTCTTCAACATATCCATTGTTTCACGAACAGTGTGGCATGGTGCACTGTCCTGATGAAACCACATGCCAACCAAGTTTAACTCAGCCAATTGGGGCAAAAAAATTCTTTTTGGTTGAGTAACACATGCCCAATCGCTGGGAACGGCGACGAATTGACATTTCACTCTACGCATGCGAGTTGATGTTTTTATGTCCAACATTGTTTATTCAGCAGGTCGATTATGACGACCATAAAATGGTCGTATCAAACGATGCACGAGAGCACGAATTTTGATAATAAGTTTCAACGGTTTCCATGATGAAATGGCAGAGTATACTGTACACTTTTCACTTTGACAAATGTCATTTGGACGCCATTGCCAACCAGTGCTGCCAACCTGCAAACCCTAAATCTTAAAAAATCACGCTATAAAAGAATGTAAGGAAGAGTCATTGAAATTTTTTATGTAGCAACGCTTAACCGCCACCCGGTGTTATGAACATTTTACACAGAACCTTGAAAGTATATTTTCACAATTTGTAAACGTAACAAAGCTGTACATCTTCGCAGGGCAAAACCAATGTCAAGCTCGATTCAGCTCAAAACGCTGCAAAATGTGCTGTCAACGCACAACGTCAAACAACAAAATTCATATTTTATTTCCGAGAACGTAAGTAGAAATTCAAAATGCAATCCATTCCATAAAATAATAAATTCCACGTAATACGTAATAAGTAATTTCATACTGAAATTAGACATAAATCATTCGTCATCAAGGCAGGCATTCCACAAGGAATGATTACCTCGCACAAGGGTTTGATTACCTCGAAATTCAACCAAATCGAATTTCAAATGTTATGTTATATAATATGTTTGCCATCGCCGCGGAGACCGAAAATGCAAATTATAATATCACGAGCGATTATCATGATACGGACAATTATGATAAATAATTCCATCAATTCCCATTCATATGCTAATTCTCCCAAGAACTTGAATTTAAACGTAATCAATAGCACGTCTAATAAAAACTGTGTAATGGAGCAGGGCTCATTAGTGAATGTGATCAATGTTAGCAAGAATTAAAGGGAACATCAACAAGTTACATCATGCTACTTGGATTTGCCAAACTTAATTAAACTATACCCTAAGCCGTATAATTTTTCGAAAAGATTTTATACCCGAATCCAATTGTCAGAAAATGTACCACAGGAGGTCACTGTAGGTATTTATAAGAAAACGTTTCGATAAAATGTTGAAATTTTGATTTTATTGTTACTACACTTTAGGTGTCACTTTCGTCGTAAGCGCTAGCCAAATGTTTCGACTACTTAAAAACAGAAAACTTTACGAAAGTTCTTTTCGTAAAAAGTAAAAAGTAAAAAGTAAAAAGTACCTGCATTCTTTCATAATTATCATATAAACAAAAGCTTGCTCAGGAAACTACCATATAATATGTTTATATTTTTCTGAAAGGCAACTTCAAAACGGACATTGTAAAATATTTTTTTTTTTTAAATTTTTTCAAATTTTTACAAGAACCAGAACCTACTGAATAGGACTTATTTTTAATAGAAATATAGAATTTCAGTCACAGTGTAAAATTGTTGAATACAAACGTTTAAATCTATGTTAAAAAAAGAAGATCAGGCATCGGTGGCTATTAAAGTTATTGATGTTCTTCCAAGTGCATCGTCTAGACGATTAAAACAAATTCTTAAAAGCGTACCAACATCATCATGTGATTCATGTTGCAACTCAGTCGAGATGATTACACAACTTTAACAAATGCATTAGCAGAAAAGGATGTCGACATTTTACCATCACATAGCGCGCTACTGGAAACAAAGAAAACTATTATGCCATCTGCTATTGAAGTTACTGATCGAAGGGCAAGCGTTAAGGTCCCCACTTTACTCGAAAACACAATATCAAAGATAGTTTCACTCTTTACCACAGAGCAATTTAAAAAGGTAAATAACCGCGATCTGCAACTACATATAATATGCAAATAGGGATGTGATGGCTTATCATTGCTTTCAGAAAAAAACAAATTAAAACATTCTAAATACAAAAGCGTATGTATGGCATTATTTGTTCTATTAATTACTCATCATGAGTTAAGTCAACTAGTTTCAAGTACACAAAAGAGACAAAGATTTCGACAGTAGATCTAATTCAAAATATCGAATCTCAAATTAAATGAATGTAAGATTTCTACAGTAGATCTAATTCAAAATACCGAATCACAAAGTAAATGTATGGGCTCCATTTCAATCGATATTTCTTTTAACATGAAATTAATCATGACCGACGAAAGTAAAGTAAATTAAGTAATGCTGTAACAGAAACCCCATCCAATTGTATTTGTTGCATATGCGTTGAAAAAATCACAATTTTCAAATATATCTAAGAAGAGATTAATACACGAGTATGTGGTCAAATTCCCGTATAAGATTTCTGGATAAATTTTAAATCTAGTATACGATTTGAAGAATAACAGCTTTCCAGAAAATAAAAATAAATCACCTAAAAACAATGACGAATTGATGAACATGAGAAAAAGTAAACCGGATTAAATACCGTGAAGCCACCCGAAGGACATAGAAGTACAAATGATGAGAATACAGTTAAGCGATTTTTCAAATATTTTGAAACAATCTCAAAAATAACTGGAGTCGATATGGAATTGCTTCAAAAAGTTAACATCATTTGAATGACAATTAACAGCAAACATAAAATAAATTCAACAAAATTTGGCGAATATTCGGCAGAAATTTAAAAATTTCTCCTAACGCTATATCCTTGGAAAGAAATGACACCAACAGTGCATAAATTATTGGCAAATAATCAGTAAAAATAATATTGTTCCTTTGGGAGAACTTACAGAAGACAAATGAAGACATTTTCAATAACCTTATCTTACCATCAGATCCTGTTTTATCATCTATGAGAAAACGTTGGATTTGCTACGGAAATTTGACATTTGAAAGTAGTAATGAATTTAATAAATTGCTGCTCCTTTGGATATGGAATACTGAGAATCAGATTATTATACTAATCTAAAATAACTATTTGGAAATCTAAAAAATATATCTTATTGGAAAATAACATTTTAATGAGGTTACGTTTCACTCAAACATTAGCTATATATGTTAACACATTGTTTGTCAAATTCTATTTTGAAATAGCATACTTGATGTCGCTTCACACGCGCCCAACTTTGGAGTAAACAAAACTCTCAGGTTACAGAGCAATTGCAAAATGATAAAATATAGAATGTGCTGACTCCACCTGCGACGCCAAATTTTATTTCTAAATTTAAATTAAATAAAAATGTTTTGTCAGTTTAGATTTTGATTGCAATAAAGACGGCAGTAAAATCTCCCAAAAAAAATATTTTTTTAGAAATTAAATAAAAATTAATTTTAATTGGCGCCCGAGCAGGGACTCAACAATGAACTGAAGTGAAAAGTGTTTTCAGAAAAAAAGTAAAGCTTAACAAATCACTAAATAAAAAGTAAAGTTTAAAGACGAAATAAAAACTTAAAAAAGGACTTAATAAAATGTAAAAACTGAAAAAAGGACTTAATAAAGTGAAATATAAAAAAGTGAAAAAGGACCTAATAAAGTGAAATATGAAAGCTTGAAAATCTGAGCACTTAACTTTCGCGGACTTTGAATATCCGAGCATGGGGAACAGCAGTGCAAACGTCCCTAAGTAGCTGATGCAAACGAGGATACCAACGTTTCACCCATATACCTAAGGAGTCAGAGTTCATCAATGTTGGGAATTAGTTTAAGTTTATATTTATTAAATTAATTTATTTATATTAAAATCGAATGTAGGTAAAAATTAACTAAATCCAAAATATTAAGTAATGAAAATAAAAAAAAAAAACAACATAAAAAGAATTTCTAAGAATAAATTGTGGAAAATATAAAAAATACGAAAAAGAATATAAATAAAAGTAAGGAAATATATATAAAATTTGAAGTACATAAAAATTTGAAGTTTTATAAATAATTGAATGAGGAAATAAAACCCATTTCTAAATTTACTGTAAAGGAGAATTTTGTGGGAAAATATTACTTTACAAAGCCTTAATTGAGAAGAGAATATAAAAGGATATCCCAGCTTCCTACGCATCAACATAATCTAAACAAGCTCAAGATCATATGGATTTCTGTATTTAGCTTTTCTTATCTGACCGAAAGACGTAACCATGACGGAAAGTAATGTTGGCTCAATCCAGGATACATTGTCTATTGCTGCGATAAGCAAGACAGAATTAGAAGGCATTATAAATACTAGGCTTCAGGAAATTTTAAATCATTTTAGGTAATTTGAGGTGCAAACCCCAAGTGACAATTTGCCAGGTGATTCTATTCGGGATGTCTACAAAATATCTGACATCGTCAGTTCTCTAAGAGAGTTTTTAGGGAAAAATGGGGATTTCAATTCATGGAGGAAATCCGTAGATAGGATCTTCGAGATTTGCAGTTCTATTCTAGGAACCCCCAAATATTATGCCATATTGCACACAGTTAGACATAAAATAACTGGTGAGGCACACACCGCTCTAGAGTCTTATAGGACTCCATTGAATTGGAACAAAATAAAAAAGTGCTCATGATGCACTACAGTGATAAGAGAGATATTGGTACACTAGAGTACCAGATGACAACCCTCTTCCAAAGAAATATGTTCATTACAAAAATCTATAAGAAAGTCTACGAGCATTTATCATTGCTCTTGGACAAGGTATCATGTTTTGATATATCGGAGGAAGGAAAGAATGCTATGATAAATTCATTCATAAGAGGTCTCAATGGCGACTTACCCAAATTTCTAAGCGTAAGGGAACCTACTTCTCTTCCACAGACTCTCAATTTATGTCAAAAATTATATAACATGAACTTCGGAACAAACTATGCCCAAATTCATTCCCGCGGCAGCACGCGACCACCCATACTAATGCCACATCGCTCACAGTATTCTCATAGGACACCTTTTTACCCAGAATTAGCGCATATGCCACCCTAAGGAAAGGAGGAAAGTGAAAACGACAATAAGGAGCCAGAATCAGATAATGTATATTTTTTAGACTAACTCCTTTTTCACTTCCATATTACGAATTAAAAAAGGGTGAATACTTATTGGAATTTTTAATTGACACAGGATCAAACAAAAACTATGTTCAGTCTACGAGAATTAATAACCCTATTCCAAA
This sequence comes from Philornis downsi, assembly GCA_019455685.1. Taxonomy (NCBI): domain Eukaryota; kingdom Metazoa; phylum Arthropoda; class Insecta; order Diptera; family Muscidae; genus Philornis; species Philornis downsi. The sequence continues at coordinate 4,659,701 of JAHXMU010000072.1, forward strand.
TAAAAAAAACCTTTTACAATTAATACAGTTGCCGGAACCATCGAAATTACACATCACACCTTTATAAATATTTTTGGATCAAATTTACATAAGTTAAAATTGTACATCCTTCCAACCTTGGAAGCATTCCATGGAATAATTGGCAATGACAATTTACGAGAAATCAAAGCCATTATCCACACCGATATAAATTATATAAGTATTTGCAATGGAATGAAAATTCTACTGAGGCAGAAACCATCAAATAACGTTGACAACATTGACCTGCGACTTTCTCATTTGTGCAAGTCTCAAAAGTATAAATTATGTGAAATTATCAAATAATGTCCTAATGTTTTCTCCGACCCAAATGAGAAATTGACTTTCACTACTAACATGAAAGGAGAGATACGTACCGCCTCAGAAGGCCCCATTTATTCCAGACCATATCCATATCCCATGACCTTAAAGGCTGAAGTAGGAAAGCAAATCGAAGAATTACTTGCTAGTGATATAATAAAACCATCTAAATCTCCTGTGTGGATCGTTGACAATAAAATGGACGCATCAGGAGACACAAAATATATAATGGTAATATGTTATAGAAAATTAAATTCAGTAACGATTCCTTTTAAATACCCCATACCAGAAATCAACGAGGTCCTTACAAATCTAGGTAAGAACAAGTACTTTACCACTCTTGATTTGAAAAGCGGCTAAAAAATGCGCCATCAATCTTTCAGGCTGCTCTTAATAACATTCTTAGACCTCATATAGGCAAAATCTGTTACGTATACATTGATTATATCATTGTATTTGAAAAACAAAAAAACGAAGAAGAACACTTTGGAAACTTAAGAGAAATTTTTAGAACTTTATCATGTGCTAGCATGAAAATTCAGCTCGGCAAATGTGAGTTCCTTAAAAACGAGGTAGAGTTTCTGGGCTTTGTTGTAAGTACAAAAGGCATATCAACAAATCCTAAAAAGTTGAAGGTATTGCAAAAATGGCTATACCTAAAACCTTGAAAGATCTTCGATCCTTTCTAGGAATAGCAGGCTATTACAGAAGATTTATCAGGATTACGCAAAAATTGCGAAACAGCTGACAGCATTACTCAGACGAGATGCTGGAAATATTGGAAAAAATGCCTCTAAGAATAAGGTTATAACACTTAACAATGAAGCGATAGAGTCCTTCGGGAAGATAACAAATATTCTTATTTCCGATTATGTAATTTTCTCTCAGCCAAACTTCGAATCTAATTTCGAACTGATAACGGACGCTTCGCAATAGGCGCAGTCCTTTCTCAAAATGAGAAACCTATAACTTTCATCTCAAGAACGCTCTCAAGAACAGAGGAAGTCTATGCCACCAACGAATAGTAGATGTTGGCAATCACTTGGGCGCTAACCTCTCTTCGAAACTATTTATATGGCTCAAAAAAGGTTAAAATAACTACCGATCACCTTACCTTCGCTCTCAGCTACAAAAATCACAATAATAAAATGAAAAAGTGGAAGGCCACTCTCGAAGAATATAATTATGAATTGAATTATCGGCCAGGTAAAACCAACGTTGTGGCTGATGCTCTTTCCAGAATTCTAATACAAATTAAGACCCCAACTGGATCTGTCCATAGCGACGAAAGCTCTGGTGAATATCTTATAACATGTGTGGAAAACAGGAGTAGTATCCACTTACCAATTTAAAATAGGTTTTCCCATCGTCATATAATTGTTGAACCTCAGTTCACTAGGGAAAATTTACTACCACATTTTAAAAGAAGACTAAATCCATCGGTTATAAGCGGAATATTCACAGAAGGAGGATCATGGGGCCAATACAAATTTTTATCCTGAATATTTCCGCAATTTGAAAACCATATGGACGCAAAATATTGTAGATGATATTACTAGCGAAGAACAACAAGGAGAGATTATTCTGAAAGTACATTGCAGAGCACACAGAAGCGCTATTGAGAATAGGATTCAGATACTAGGAAAATATTATTTTCCAGGCATGACTAGTAAAATAAAACGAATAACTCAGAATTGTACCATTTTCAAGAAGAATAAACACGAAAGACATCCGAACAAACCCAAACTTATGGAGACGCCATTACCAAGACGTGCAGGTGAAATAGTACACATTGATATTGACTTGACGGAAGGAAAATACGCACAGACTAAAATTCTCAAAATCAGAACCATAGAAGACGTATGCAGACTATTGAGAGACATTTTATTTTCATTCGGCGTACCAGAGAAATTGATTATGGACAATGAACCATCATTAAACTCAGTCATTATGTTAGAAGAAGAATTGGGAATTGAAATACATTCTACCCCTCAGTATATAAGCAGAGCTAACGGTCAGGTGGAAAAATTCCTCTCTACCCTTACTGAAATAATGAGGTGTTTGAAAAATAATGGAGGATACCGTAATTTTGAAGAACTCTTAGAAGAAGCAACCGCCGAATACAATCATTTCGTACATTCAGTTACTGGAAAGAAACCAGTTGACGTATTTTTCGGACGTTCAGTAAATTCTACGGCCAACGATGTTAAACGAACTAGACAGGCTAATCTAGGGAAACTTGTAAGGAAACAACAAAAAGACTTAAAATACCACAATAAGAATAGAATCGAATTGAAATCATACCTATCTGGACCCATAATTTATGTTAGGAACTACAAAAGACTAGGGACTAAACTTTCTAAACGATACGTTAAAGAGAAAGTGAAAGAAGGTAGAAACAGTACAGTAGTCGCAGAAAAAAACAGAATCATCACAAAAGTTTAATTCGAAATTAATTTTTAATCCTACTCTTCCTCATAGGACACTCATATCACTATGCTACGCAGACGTACAAATACTCGACTACTCGAACGCTCAGCTAGTTACCTTGGAAAAGGGAACGGCTAGAATACAAACAGGATACTTTAAAATTATTCACGAAATTGAAAATACGCGGACATAATGGAAAACGTTGAACGAACCCACATTATCCTTTTATATCCTTGTTAATAACACAAATAAAAGTACATCTGAATAATTTGCAAGTTCAAAAGACTAAACGATCATTGCACTTTTTGGGTAGCGCGTGGAAATGGATAGCAGAAAATCCAGATTGATAAGACCATGAAATCGTACTAAATAAACTAAATAATGTTCTAGAGAACAATAACAACCAGATTCTAATAAACAAACTTACAATAGAAAAGATTAATGAAATTACAAATATAACTAATAATATTGCAAAGATAATAAAGGATGAAAAATCCTCAGAAATAGATAGATTTATTTTTAAAATTTAAATTTAAACTTGAAATAATTAAAAATGAAATCGTTAATATTGCATACGCGATACATTGGGCGAAAGCCAATATAATTAACTCATATATCTTATCCAATGATGAAGTAAATATCGCAAAAACTATAGTGAATAACGAAAATATTCCTTTCATGAACTTAGATGAAGCTTTAGAATTTTTAAAAGTTAAAATTGCTTCAAATGAAAAATTAATAATCTATATAATAAGTGTACCAACTGTTAGAAATAATACTTGTAAAGCTTTTCAAGTAAAAGCAGTTAATAGAAATGGAAAAATTAATAAAATAAATTTTAATGAACAACTGATTTGCAAAAATTAAATTTTTGGAAAAGAAGATAAATGTAAAGATTATAATTCTTTAGAAATATATCTAGAAAATATAATAATAGATTTAAGAAATGAAACTTGCATAACTAATCTTCTTAAAAAAAATCAACAGTCAGCATATTCCCAACGTCGAAGAAATATCACCCTAAATCCTATTTCTTAATGAATTCAAAGGAGACATCAGTTTTCAAAATGAAACTACAACACTAATCGGTACCTTTCTTATTCATTTTAGTAAAGCTACAATCAAAATTGGAAAGCAGAAATTCTATAGTGATCGAAAGATAACCAATAAACCACTGCCAGCAATACTCCAACGCTCATCCATAGACAGTACGGTCGAAGAAGTACTTTCTCTACAAATGCTACATCAACTGAATTCAAATAATACAAATTACATAGACATCTTAGGAAAAGGAAATAATATTAATTATGTAATTAATTCTGTACTTACAGCGCTAATTATAATAGTAACAATAACCATACTTATTTGGAAGAAATTCCGGAAGCCAGATGGAAGAAATTCTGTTGAATTAACGGCTAACGCAATAGAAGGCCTAAACAAATTATTTGACGAAGAAAAACCTTCAAACGAGGACGTCTGAAAATTTGAAGGGAGTAGTTAACACATTGTTTCTCAAATTCTATTTTGAAACAGCATACTTGATGACGCTGCACACGCGCCCAACTTTGGAGTAAACAAACTCTCAGGTTACAGGGCAAATGCAAAATAATAAAATATAGAATGTGCTGACTCCACCTGCGACACCAAATTTTATTTCTAAATTTAAATTAAGTAAAAATGTTTTGTCAGTTTAGATTTTGATTGCAATAAAGACGGGAGTAAAATCTCAAAAAAAAAATATTTTTTAAAAAATTAAATAAAAGTAAATTTTAATTTATATAATATTACCTCTTTGCAGCAAAAACTTTAATTTCAATGAGTGAAGCTAAACTTGTGTTCAACAATTTTACATGAGGAAAATATAAGGTGAACATGTTTTATATCAGTTTCTTGGAAATTTTATCTACTTTTCGAAAATGTGTTAAAGTTTTTAAGAAATGTAAAACTCGTGAAATACTTTTTAAACAAAATATGAAAGAAATGGTTTCAACTGAGTTTTCGTAAAACTGTAATGATGAAAACGCCCTATAAAATGTTAATGAAATTTTGCATTTACAGGAAAATTTAGGCAGTGAGTGCTAAACTGAAGGAAAAAGTTAAAGATTTATTACAAGCTGCGAGTTTTCACGACACATCAAGCCGTAAAAGCCGGGTTTTCCTTTTTGATTTTAGAGGCGCTTTTCGGGAATCTAAAGCCGAAAGTTGTTATTTCTATCAAATATAAGTCCTATTGGGTACGATCTAGTTCTCGTAAAAATTCAAACTTTGAAAAAAATTTTTGCTTTGCGATGTTCGCCACGAAATAGCCTTTCAGAGAAATATAAATATATTATAATTTTCTGAGCAAGTTTCTTGTATTTTTATAAAAGAATGTAGGTACCCTTTTCGTATTGGAAATGACTTTATTCGCACTTTTCTTATAGAAAACTGCCATCATCTCGAGTTTATAAGTCCCTTTATTGACAGGAATTTAAGAAAATATTTCACTGAAGAAAAGAGATCAGTACAAATATTTTTTGGATGTATTTTGCATTGCTATTGCATGCAATGTTTTGTTGTAATTTTGTTGTTCTAAAAGAAAGTTTAATTTTGTTTCGATTTTGATGTCATAAATTAATTTAAGTAATTTAGAAATTTGTCTCTGATTTATATTAAAAACAACAAATTATTTTTTACATTGGTTCGTTATTCATCTGAAATGAAATTAGAAGCCTATATTGGTTCTATTTCTCTATCGAAACTTAATAAACAGATTATCTGATTCGAGAAACTGAAACTAGTTTCATTTTTTAATATATATGTACATCAGAAACCTGATGCTATGTTGTTTTTTGGGAAAGAAAAAACTTTAATTTCCTATGCCTGGCCATAGAAAAACGTACAAGTTAAGAAAATTGTGCATGTTTCTCGAATTGCAATTTTCCAAACGAAATCAGAGTAAATTCGCTGAATATTGGAAATATATTTTCATAACCTATAGGCGTTACTCCGTTTGAGCTCGAATTATAACAGATTATAAATTCAAAAGCCAAGACATTTCTTTACATAACATATTCCACGTATACGTAATAAATAATTTCATACTGAAATTACAGATAAATCATACGTCGTCACAACAGCCACACCTTGCAAAGAAGCAAATCCTACTTGCATGTTTAACAAAATCGAATTTTATTGTTATGTTATGAAATGTGTTTACAACCAAACCAGGGCCCAAAATGTTAACTACAATATCAACAAGAGACTATCATGACACGGACAATAACGATGAACAAAAATTATATTATTTCTACTTATATGGTAATGTGCAAATATGAATTTGAACATTCATGGACTTTAACACTGGCACAGCTTTTCTAAGTCGCATACAACAGGAATAAAGCAATGAAGGGCTACTAAAGCGTCATTATCTATTAGCAAACTATGAACAGTAATAGCAGGAAATAAAAGAAAAATCAAGATGATGAGTCCTTCTACTTGGATTTTGCAAGCTCTGCCTAAGGCTTTAAACAAATAACTCGTCGAATATGGAATGGATATGAATCAATCCATTCATTTTAAATTTTTCAATTGAATAGACAACATTTTTGGGTAGCTGTGAAAATATTTGAAGGCCTTATATCACAAAATCAGAAAATAAATTATTTCAACCACTTTTCGCAGTGTGGTGGCAGACCTTTCTAAAATAGGCTTTATCTTTGATTCCGATTAAGAAACGAAACTGCATTAAATTGTATTTTCGTATTATAATTGTATAACCTTACAATGTCAACTCCGAAACGAAGCCGAACTTCCGTTAAGGTCCCTGTTAAAAACAAAACAAATGAATCAAAAGGCAAAACCATGTATCTCCAGTTTTCGGTAAATATCGCTTAACAAATAACCGATTTTATGATTAAGCACAGTGTAATGTAAAAAGCCCGATATATTCTTTTAAAAGTACTGCTATTTCTTCCACTTCATTTCCCCTTACTTAACAATACTAACCTTGGTAGATTATTATAAATTGAATGCCGCAATCTTAAATACGAGGGTGATCCAAAAACTAGCCGACCTGACGTACAAATGGTGCCAGTAGTTTAAAAAAAATATTTTGCTGCAAAGTGGCAACTTTAAAAAATATATGTTTCTAGTTTCGAGATACAAGATTAGGATTTTTTTTTTTTTTTTTTTTTTTTTTGAGCCACCAAAAGTAAACGATCTCAAAGAATTTGTTAACATGGAGAAAATTGTGCACCGTTATAAAATTCAATATTTCCATTTGAAAGGTCTCAGTCCAACCAATATTAAAGCCGTGGTAAATTCTACTCTGGGGGAGTCTACACCTTCGTCTACAACTGCAAAATATTATGTAACAGAGTTTAAACGAGACTGTACGAGCTATCAAGACGAACACTATAGTGGTCGACGAGTACGGTTAGATATGGTAATGGTATTGAAAGATCTCGAATGAAGGTGTATGAGCTAGATGAAATGATACGAATTTCATAAAGTGCTGCATATCGTATATGGACCGATGATTTGAAGATAAGAAAGTTGTGCACAAGATTGGTGCCGTGACTGCTTTCAATAAAAGAGTCAAAATAGCGTCAATAGCGTTTTGCTGCAATAAAACCGATCTTTTGCGTCGATTTACAACCATGGACGAATGGGTGAGACGTGGATCCACCACTTCACACTTGATCCAAATGAACAGTCAAATCATTGGGCTAGGATGGAACATTCGTATCCAAAGAAAGCGAAGACGGTTCCATCTACAGAAAGGTCATGGTGTCTGTTTTTTGGGATGCTCAAGGAATTATTTTTATAGATTATCTTCAGAAAGGGGAAACCGTCACCAGCAGATATTGCGCTAATTTATTGCAGCGTTTAGGTGATGAAATTATGGAAAAAAGCAGCATTTGGCAAAAAGGAAAGTGTTGTTTCATAAAGACAATGAAAATTAATTAACTGTAGTTCGAATTGCATCATCATGTACCTTATTCGCCATATTTAGTTCCATCGGATTATTTTCTAATTCCAAACTTGAAAAATGCCTCGGCAGTACAAGATTTTTCAACACTAAAAAGGCGGAGTCTGTGGCTGATGTCTATTTTAACGGGTTTGACATTTTTCTAAACAAAGTATACTATAGGTATAAACAAGGTATGGAAGCTGGAAAAAGTGCAACGAGCTGTAAGGATATTATGATAAAAAAATATAGAAATTTGTTATAAGCTTTTTTGTGTCTTCTTTGTTAAGTCATCTAGTTTTAGAACCGCTCTCGTAGTCTCTGAGTTTCATGATGCATATTAACTACAATTCTATATTTGTTTAGAACATGGATTTCATACCTATACAGTTGGTGTCAATCATTGTCTTCTTCTATAGATTTCGGTAGACTTTACTTCGAGCTCCACTAGACTGATTTCTCCATTTAATCCTTTTTCATACTGCAAATTCAATTGGCATATTGATGTTTTAAACCAGACTCAATATTCAGCAAATACTGAGCTTCGTCAGTTACTTTGTATGGCTTGCTAGCAATGCTATCAGATTAACGAAAAAATTTTATAAAAGTCACAAAATATCAGCGTTATTATTAGGCACGAATGAGTTTATTGATAAACAATTTCAATAATTTATGGCAAAGTTTTATGTCCTTTTTTATGCAATTGCCTTAGGGTGTAGCAATATTGTAATTGTTTATAATCACACTTCAACAACAGGCAATCGAAAGCCATTTGGTGTAAATTGGCTAATTAAATTAATTAAAATATCAACCATAACTGCTGAGATGCAATTAGTGCTAATACGATATCATACATTTATGAGCCCCAAAGGATGCAGAAATTTCCATAATGTTCTAATCAGTGACAGTGATTATGCGACTCGTATTGTAAAACAGGTAGAAAATCTGCTAATTATAAAGCAATGAATTAATGAATTATAAAACACGGAATATAGAAGAAAAAACAGGTAGTTAAAATTACCACGGGCGTGATACGAATTTCTGCTCCATTTTGTAGCGGTAGGGAAGATGCCGCGAAAGGGAGTGTTTTTTTTAGTTTGTTTTTCTTTCTAAAATTCGATATGGCAGCTATTGAAAGCATACGATGAAGTAAATTATGTCGGAAATGAAAAAAAAAATGCATTAGTACATCATGATCAAAACCCAATAAGAGGCCTCAGGGTAACACAATGGAAGGACTCTTCGTCGTAAAATACACTAGTAAAGAAATAATGTACTTAATTCCATTCAGATCATATATAGAAACAACATTGAAACAGAATTCCTTTACTTCCGTTTCAATAAATTCATATTATAATATTGGCTGATTGCACATGAGTACGTTTTCAGATCGATTTCACTCGTGAATGATGTAAAACAATTTACAAAGCTAACATCACATGACTCGCTGATCTACTGGCTTTCCGCTACACTCAATAGAAGCACATTTTATCGGGTTTTCGGTTTCAAAAGCAAAGTTAACTAAAATATACATAAGATTATAATTTCGATGAATTTTTGATTTTAATATTGATAGGATCTTGTCGTTATGTACGAAATACAATGTCATTTAAACGACTGTCTCTGGATTGATCGCATCAGTGGATCCTTTTCAGGAAGTTTTTCGACAACTGTTTTGTATATTTCAGTCAGTACGTTTGGCGGTTATCCGCGTAAACATGGTCGTTGACGTATCTCCACAAAATACATTCCAGCGGCGTCAAATCGCATTATATTGGTGGCCAATTGATGACATCGCCAAAACGTGAAATTACGTTTTCTGGAAATTTCTCACGCAACAAAGCCAGAGTCGGTCGTGTTGTATGGTTTGTGGCACCGTCTTGTTGAAATCGTATATCCAGTCCAGTTCATAATCTTCAATTGCAGGCCAAAAAATGTCGGTTATCATATGCCCATAGCGCTCTGAACTGAAATCCGGATTGTCCGCCACACTTTTACTAACAGAAGCGATATTTTCGGCAGTGCGTACATTGCGATGACGCATAGTCCTGACCATGTCTGTAACACTTCCAGTTTCTTTAAATATCTTTATAATTATGACTGCCATTATCACCCTGTAATGAACGAAAAGTGTCCACGTTCGAATCATCACTTCTGTAGTAAGTTTTAACGATTTTTACCCTATCTTCGGTAGTTAAACGATCCATATTCGTAAATGGCAAACCTTTCACTACATAAGTAATACTTCAGATGGCAGGTATTTAACAGCTGACAGCCTTACCAGACCGGCGGTTTTGCAACCGCTAACCCTGTAGTTCATTGGAAAGAGTCCAATAGTCTAAATGCTCATGAAAGTTAGCATAGTAGCATCACAAAAAGATTAGTGGATATGTATTTCCCAGGTGCAACCGATGAATTCGACACATCCAACAGTAGCAGCTCTTCTCGTGAAACGCTCTATATTGTATGCCAGTGAGAGTTCAAACATCGAAATTCTTCTAACGTATGGACGTAAATATGTTGGAAGCGTTTTTGTTCCCAGAAATGCGACGAAAAACAATCCTATGGTTGGCATCAACAAGATGAAAACTCCACATTTCATTCATCCCCAAGGAAGTTTACAATACAAAATCACACGTAGGTGTTCTTAAATGCAACACTTTCGAGGAATAATATTAGCAATTCCCACAGTAGCGCTTTAAGCAGTAATGAGCAGAGATGTCGCACAAGCATCGCCGAAAGTGGCGGTCATTCACATTGAATTATTATATTTTTAAAAATTATTAAAAAATAGAAAGTCATGGATGGAAACTATTGTCTATGGAATTTTAATCTAAAAAAATCACTATGAAATACTTTAAGCATATTTATTAATTTCTTTTAAAATGTGATTGTTCATTATTGAAAATTCTGAGAACGTTAAAGGTAGGTAAATATATTTTATTCCAAATATGAAACCTTAATGAATTAAATTAATTTGCTTTTTAGAAACGAGAATAAAGCAGTTTTCGGAAAAGCAGAAAAATAAATGCAATCAGTAAAAGGTAAGTAAAGTACCTTCATTTGTTAACCATTACATAATATAAAAAGCCCTCTCTTTTGTTATTTTTAATTGTTTAGTTGGCGAAATAATATGTCTGCAACTAGCTAGACAAAAATCCATGAAGGCCAATATCTCCGCCAACGGCAACCCGAAGGGATTAGAAGGAAGGAATGCTAATTTGACATCATATCGTCGTCCATAAACATCCTTCTCTGTACGAATCGTTTATGGGAGTTGAGAATATTTGTGAAAAGTGCGATGTGTTCATAAACCTTATCTATATAAAAAAAATATGTTTGTAAGAGTCTCCATAGCCAGTTTCTATGTGAGAAAGTGTATCCCTAGATGGTCATCATATGAGAAAATGTCTCTAGTGATTTCTTTTCTATAGAAAATTGTCAGATATTTTCTGTATGGAAATTTTTATTTTTTTTAATTTTCGAATTAAAAAAAATGTTTTCTGTATCGAAACGAGTTTCTGTAGTCAGTTTCTGTTTAGATAGATGCATCCATAAATGATCGTCGTATAAAGAAATGCCCTTAGTGATTTCTTTGCTGTACAAAACTGTCGGACACTTCCCGTATGAAAATCTGTATTTTTTGTTAATTTTCGCATTGAAACAGATTTTCTTTTTGTATCGAAAAGAGTCTCTGTAGTTAGTTTCTGTTAGGAAGGTGATTCCCTAAACAATCTTCGTATGAAGAATTGCCCCTAATGATGCCTTTTGTATAGGAAACTCTGTCCATGGACACTTTCCGTATAGAAATCTGTATTTCTTTACTCTTTTTGTATTGAAAAAGATGTTTTCGGTATCGAAAAGAGTCTCTATAACCAGTTTCCATGTAAGAAAGTCATATCCCTGGCTGGTTATCACATCAAAACATGTCTCTAGTGGTTTGTTTTGTATGGAAAACAGTCTTCATGGATATTTCCCGTATGGAAATCTATCATTTTTGTACACGTCTCACATTAAAAACTTTATTATTGACATATTTTTATAAAAAAGACCGCCTTTACTGGCACTGTCTAAATATAAAACAGTTTTTATTGATGCCCTTCTTGTAGGAAAGAGTCTTTATAGTTTGTTGACACTTTTCCTGCAGAAAAGCATCCTTATTGACGCTTTTCACACAGAAAACTGCCTTTGTCGACCCTTTTCGCATGAAAACCGTCTTCAGTGTTACAGTAGAAAACTGACTGAGGTTAGTATAGAGGTTATTTTGTAATATTTCCAATATTAGTGTGATGAAGCACCTAAAATATTTAAGTACATTTCCCTCCACATAATAGGTAAATGTGCAATAATTTTGTGACCAATTACCTACTATTTTTGATTTTTTTCGAATACAGAATTTAGTTAAATTTATTGGTTATGTTGCCATAATTTAAATCAATCAAAAACCAAATATATGATACTGTCTAGAAAAGCTGAACGCATAAATATTCAAGAAAAAACTTGTGTCAAGAACCTGCAAGCTAAGAATTTATAATGAGAAGGGTCATAGTTTCTTATGGATCAGAAATTTGGTCCAATGCGAATTCTGAGGAACAGTCACTCAGAAATGTCGAAAGAAAAATTCATAGATGAATACTTGGCCCAAAAAGAAATGAAAGAGGTGATTACATCCTGAGAAACAATGCGGAGCTTAATCATCAAACACATCAAAGCAGAAAGACTTAGGTGGAAAGGCCTGACTACATCCCGCAAATGTCAAGAAATAAAGATTGTCCATGTAAGCGTCTAATTGAAAACATCGACGATGACACGCGAGCAATAGAGATGACTAGAAGAAAAGCCAAAACCCAGACCTGTTTGTAGAGCTGAGTAACGATGATGGTTGCCTTTAAACTCATTAAAGCGCTTATGTGAAACCTAACGATAATTTTTTTTACGTGTAATAAACTTTCAGTTTTTTACTGTTAATCAAAAAGTTATAGACAACAGTATTTTGCATTTTTATTAAACAATGTTATATCTTGTTTTTATTACTTCAGTCTTTGAATAACAGTTATTGACGATTTCTGAAATAAAAATTATTGAATATGTCTCATTTTATTGCAGAAAAAAAGGCAAAACATAAAAATCTCCTAAAGACATAATTCTTTTGACCATAAATACAAATTATTACTATTTTGTAACTGACATAAATATATATGCGTTGTTGAAAAGATAGATGACTCCAGCTTTTCTGGCTGGGAAATGGCAAACACTCATCTGGCCCCAAAACGAGTAAAATATCTGGCTCATATGTGCCACATACCGAAAGCGAGTCAAACGTTTTATGTCGGGAAATGAAAAAAAATGTAAAATGTAAAATCTTAAGAGTCTAAAAACATACAAACATATAAAGACACATTGTCTGTGTGTCTGTGTATTATGTATTGGACTCTGTGCCATTCTGCTGATAGCAATAAATATCGCTGGATATTCCTTAAATGTCAGGAAATGATTATCGAATATGGATTAGTGTAGTACGTGGAGTAAAAATGTGATTTCTACCTCTCTCTCGTTATTTGATCTTCTGCAAAAACCAAAAAGTACCTAATGTATTTTTTATTATATCTAGCCACTTTTTGTGGTGAAAGTACAATCTCCAGTATATTATATTAACAGCTTCAGGGCCGCTTTAAAAACCAATATTTTCTTAGAAGTATATTTGAAATTTTATTTTGAGTCTATACTACTGGAATCGCTATAGAATACTTATACGTATTTCCTTCAGAGCCATATATAATGCATTCGACTGTGATAAAATGTTGGGATGTTCCTGGTGTATGTGGAGCTGTTTTGGGACCTGTGACGTTTGGCTGTAACGGGTATATACGGTCGGCATAGTTAAATATCCAAAAACATTCAAAAATTAATTCTGTATCGATCTACACATATTCTGTCTTGCTTAATTTTATATGCACAGCAAGAAATACGAGAGGTTATATTACGTTAACTGACACAGGTATTTTGATTTTGCATGAAATGTCGGTGTTATTACCCAAGTTCATACGCAATTTATGCGATTAAAAATATTTTAACTTTAGTCTTACAACTAGGCAATATTCTTTGAAATTTGTTCTAGTTTCGAACTGTCATTGCAAGTAAGATATTATTTCGAACGAATACAAATTTCAAGTAAGTAAACATGTTATTCCCACAATATCTGTTCATTCATAGTTTTAACATGCGGAGGAAGAATAGGTGTTATCTAAAAGTACGGCTGTATTGCCTTTAATGAATGAAAATCATTGCATTTCCTTGTACTAGGATTGCCCATCACAACTTGACTGGCACAGGATAATAATTTGTGAGACACAAATCTTTGCTTAGTACCCACTGAGTAGTGTGTCTTCTTAGACACTTTTTATATAGAAAAGGTTGTTCCTGGATACTTCTATGTCTTTAAAACTAATTGGTTTTGAAGGTGATAGACCGTAAATGACCTCCATGCTCATTCACTCATATGCGACATCTGATTCAATTTTATAAATTTTTGCCTGGCATACCCCATAAAAAAAGTCTGATGCAGTCAATTCAATTGACCTTGGGAGCCAGTGGTGAGTGGAGTTTCTAGATATTAATAATTTGTTTGGGAATTTTTGTTGGAGCACCGCCACAACCGGTCCGGCTATGTGTGCAATTGCTTCATCTTGCTGGCAGCAAGTGCTATTGGAGCGGATACGTTTTGGGCGCGGTTCTGAAAAAAAACATCCTTCAACACCTTTAAATATCAGTCCCCATTGATAGTAACACGATTCGTCCACCATTCTGCAGAAGATTGGATTTCTATACCACTTCCACGCAGAAAAGTGTCTCTTTTGTTATGAAAAATGCATTTATTGACACTTTCAGGAAAATTCTTTAGTTGATAGTTTTTTTTTGAAAATTGGAAATTGGTGAGCGTTATGTTTCAAATTTATTGGCTTACATTAAAATTGGATTTCTTTTAATTCTTCTTTTAATTTGACATTAACGCGGAAATTTGAAACTTGCAAAAGCTTGAAAGGTAAGTCAGACAGAGGACCTAAAACGCTACAACACATTTCACTTCATGTATTATAATTTAATAATTTCTATAATTTATTTTGAATTTACCTAAAGAATAACCTAATAATTTAAGTAATTTTTCGAATAAAGAATTTATCAAAGTTTGTTTGCAATATTGCTATGAAATTTAGGAAATTCTATGCTGTCTCAGTACTTACATGAAACAATTTTACTTGATTTTTTCTTGTTTTTTTTATAGATTTACAAAACATGCACAATATGAGGTATAGGACGTGAAAATGTATGTACAACTTTGTTCTACCTTCTCAAAGTTTCTTTAAAACGCTGTTCTCTAGTTCCCAATATCCAAATATTTTCCTGACTACCCGGAAATTTATGCAATTAATTTAAAGTAAACGGATGGACATTTGAGTACACGGTTGCCGCCTAATGAATAACAGAATATTTTAGTTTTAAAACATAAACTTTTTATTATATCCTTACAAATATAGTTAGCATGATATACCTTTTATGATTGTGGGAAAACAAAAAAAAAGGTGTTAGAGGAAATATTGCCGGAATTTATAGTATAATCCCACCTTAAGTGCGAAGGCAATATAAGGTTTCCTAAATTTTAAAGCAATATCACCGATAAATTTAGGCATATTTCATAAAATTGTAAATCTTCCTAGGAATTTTAGGTATTTCACTCACTTTCTGTAACATTACTAATTTCCTGCAGTAATTTTACATAATTAATTAATAATTATATATTGGTTATATGCAAAGATCGTTCTTTTCTATGCGTTAAATGACAACAATATTGATCCCGCCGGGTCGTTCGCGTGATCCCGGTTTTAACCCCACAGACAGCCTATCATTATCGGTCACCTCGATGTGTCTGATTAACACTTAGTCCACTTCTAGTGGAGTAATTGACAAGTTTGGTAAGTCCGTCTCAAATTATGACGTTCGGAATTGCCGTTAAATTGTAGGTCGCGTTGAGTGAGTCTAAAAACATAATGCTCACTCAATATGAAAAGCTCTCCTATACCTCTTTTATGGGATGCCAGAGAATTTGGTTGTAAGAGCAATATAAACACTTTCGTACAAGAAAAATATCAATAAAGACAGTTCTGCACCTGAAGTAGTATCAATAAAGACAGTTTTATGTCAGCAAAATATCAACAAAGAAAGTCTCATACAAAAAAAACATCAATAAAACAGTTTTTATGCGAAAAACATAAATAAAGGCAGTCTTGTATACGAAAATTGCCAATAGAGGTTCTATACAAAAGATTCCGTAAATGCTTTATTTTATATGAACGGTGTCCAAGCAGAAATATTCTCACATAAAAACTGGTTATGAAGACACTTTTCGAAACTGAAAACACTTTGTTATACCAGAGTATAAAATTTTCCTCACAAATATTTCGTTTATGGGAGGACATCTATGGATGATGCCACGATTACAAACTGCTACTGTTGGAGATATTCGTTTCCGTAAACTCTTCTCCAACAACGAGCTATCCCCTTAACTCGATACACTTTTTTCCAGCGATATTCAATAGCTCCTGCATCTTGTTTATAGTAAGAAATGTCAAACTTCGTAAAATCAACCGCAGACTACATCTCTTCATTGTTCACAAATCTTTTACCACTGAACCAATTTTTCAAGTTTAGAAATAGAAAATGTGTGATCCGGGGCATTGTCTTGATGGAACAACGCTTTATATTTCGCCAAATGCGGCCTTTTACTATATTTTCTTCACCTACACGCTACAATAAATTAGGATAATGTTCGCCGTTCATTGTCAATCAATAAAAATAAAAAAAAATTTTTTTGAGACACGATTCTCCTGTTTTGACTGTTCCCTTGTTCCTGGTGTGCAGTGCTGCATCTATGTCTCATTCATGGATATAAATCAATTCGGCTTTATTGCGGTGAAACATTGCCGAACACTGCACTGAAACATATTAACGACGCTGTTTTTGACGTATACTGCGCACAGCTTTCTCCCCTTCAAATCTGCCGTCAACATACAATGCGTATAGCACTTTTTGAAACGTCTATCATTTCAGCTTGTTCACTCACCTTTAACTGACGATCGTCTAACACCAATCCATTTTGTGGATATTTTTAACCGTGTCTGACATGGAAACCTCAATAGTAGTGGTCGACCTATTGTTGTGGCAGCTCGTACGGCCTTGTTTAAACTCTGGTACTCAATATTTTATAGTCGTAAACGAACGGGTTAGAGTAAGATCTTTCAAATGGGAATAGTGAATTACATAACGGTGATCAATTTTTTCCATGTTTACAAATTCGCTGAGACCGTTTAATTTTGATAGTTTAAATAAAAATACTAAACAACGTGGCCCCTTGAAACTTAAAACGTATGTTTTATAAGGTTGCCACTTTTCACAAAAATAATTCTTATCAAACTACTGGCACCATCTATACGTCACGTTGGTTAGTTTTGGGATCGCCTCCGTATATTGCCAATCAAACGAACCAAATTTACCGCATATGATCTTTAAGCATTCTCTAATAAAAAATATTTTACTCACCTTCAACTAATTAAATTTATTTCAGCTAAAGCTACCTCTTGTCCATCTCTAAAAAACAATCTAATTAAAGACGATAATGTTTCATATTTGAAATAAAAAAATTAGGACTACGTTGTTGACTGTCAAGTTGTGCGCACGTCATTAATCAGCTGAATTGCAATTGTATATAAGTTTCCATATTTAATAATAACATTTGTTTTGTTAAATGTCATCAAAACGTAAAAAAACGTGGGGTAACAATCCCAAATTTAAAGAACAGAGAACCACTGGACGCAGCAATAGATTTCAGAAACTCTCTGATGTTGAAGGCGATGATAAAATAAGTGACTTAGTTGTCGGTCCAAAGGAATTTGGCGTTAAAGTTCCACCGATTGTTGTCGATACTTCTCATAACTTTACGGACGTAATGAAATTGCTCGGAAATAGTGCCAGGTACAAACGAATTTCCATAGGAACAAAAGTCCTGGTTTATAGTTTAGAACAATACGAAGAAATATTGAAAAAACTCAAAGAATATGAAATTACTTTTTACACCCACCCTGTGAAAGATCATAGAAAATTTAAACTAATTATGTTTGGACTACCTCAAATTGACTCCAAAACTATCTTCTATTAGTTCCAAGATACGTTTAATATTAAGCCAATCAGTATAAATGAGATAAAAACCACAAGATCAAACCGAGACGATGCGATTTACTCAATCGAATTTGACAGAAATCAAAATTCTAAAAAAGATATAATAAAGATAAAATACTTTCATGGTATTGCGGTCCATTGGAGAAACCCATTAAAACGTGCAAAAGGACTCACTCAATGCTCACGATGTGCCATGTTTGGACATGGATCAGCAAATTGCCATCGTAAAACTGCTTGTGTTATATGTGGTGGTACCCACGACTCTTCCACTTGCCAAATAAGTAAAACCTCACACGCAGCACCGGTTGTGCACAAGTGTTTTAACTGCACCAAGAAAAATGAAAAAAAAATGCAGATGGCCCGAGATGCCCTTCAAGACGTGAATATCTAGAAATACGAGAGAAAGCCACAAGGAAAAATAGGCAAACCACTATTTAAAAAAATAGCATCAGTCGTACATTTTCCTTTTCAGAAGTAGATTTCCCTCACACAATGAGCAAAAGGGATCCACCAACTATAGCAAAGTGGCCAAGCGTAGAAAATAAGCAGACTAAAAAAAAATCAAGATAGATTTATACCCGAAGACTGCGTAAACAATGATAACAACGATATCTCTAACGAAAAATTTTTGGAAATTTATTTCGAAGCGCTTGATGCCTAAACTGTAGAAATAAATTCGATAAAATGAGAGTATTGGGAATGATGTTGAAATATGTCATATAATAAACTCATAAGTAGAATTCACGTCGTGCACTGGAACGGCCAAGGCGTAACTAACCGATCGGTTATGGCGCAATTGGAACATTCCCTACAACAGCAACGAATAGACATAGTATTTAGTAATGAAACTTTTTTAAATCCACATCATAAGTTCAAACTGTTAAATTTCAAAATATATCGAAATGACAGAAGTACCCATGGAGGTGGTGTTCTAATGGCAGTAAAAATATCAATTCCACACAAGGTTCTCCCACCGATTCAAACTGAAATTATGGAAAACACATCAATACAAATTGTAATAAACGACCGTCCAATTCGGCTTACTTCTTCATATTGCCCGAGACATACTGCATTTTTCTCCAGCGGCATAACTAAGATTACCAGATAAGCACATGAGTATATTATATTTGGAGATTTTAACGCCCTTCATACGAGTTGGATTTGTCATTCTGTTAACACAGCGGAGACCAGCTTATTTAATCATCAGCTTCACAGAAACTTCTATATACATGGTCCAAATGATTTCACGAGGTTCGGCCAAGCTTCTATCTCCATTCAGCCTTCTGTTGTTGATCTGCTGCTGACGAATTCCGGACCAAACATATCTCCAATTATTGCCCACCCAGGTGTTCTTCCGTCTGATCACGTTCCAATTACTTGTCACATCTACGGCACTATTGTTAAATCAACTCATTTGGTCCCAATGTATAACCTTGCAGAGTGGAATTTAATTCGAAATTTTGTTGATGATAAAATTCAAAACTTTGAGACAGATATAATTACCGAACAAAATATTGAACTGCACTTAAGCAATCTTCAACGAACTCTGAAATTAGCTGCCGGCAAAATACCTGCTCGAAAAGTTCAAAATTGGCAACGACAACTTTCTCGTTTAAGCATTTATTTAATAGGCCAGAGAAAAAAATACACACAAAAATTACAAAGATGTCAACTGGCCCCCCGAAGAAATTTTCTCAAATTACTTTATTAATTGACACTCATATATCTATTGACTTGAACAATAAATGGGATAGTTTTCTCAAGACATTAACAGCTGGCAGCAAAAACTTTTGGAGAGTGTCAAAAGTTGTCAGATGTAAGAAGTCAGCTGTTGAACCCCTGTTAGTCGATGGTACGTTGGTGAATGACATCGAGAGGAAAGAAAACGCTATAGCTGATGTGTTTCAGTGCGCACATCGAATTTCGTATAGAATGAGTACATCAGCTGAGAGCAAAGTGGCTAAACATATTGAATGGTTAGATTCTGAAATTGACACTACCCATGAATGTCAAGCCTATGAATTGACAAATATGGGCGAGGTGAAATTCTATGTCAAATCATTAAAAAACAACAAAACTGTGGGCAAAGACGGTATTAAACCAATAATTTTGAAAAATAAGAGTAATTTGTTTCTGAGTTTCCTGATGAATATATTTAACTGGTGTTTACGAAATGGATATTTTCCTATGGCTTTCAAAGATGCGAAAATTATCCCGGTTCCCAAGTCAGGTAAAAATCCACAGTTACCTGCAAGCTATAGACCTATAAGTATGCTAAACATCATCAATAAGATCTTCGAAAAGATCATATTGGCCAGATTAAATGATTTTGCATATCAAATCGATGTAATTCACCAGTTAAAAAGAGTACAGAAATTAATACTGGAGAACAAGCGAGATAGAAAAAGTACGGGAGTAATTTTGCTAGACATTGGAAAAGTGTTTGACTCCATTTGGCATGATGGAATAATATTCAAGTTAAATGAATACAAATTTCCGATCTACCAGCAAAAAATTGTCAACAGTTTTTTACATAACAGAGTATTTTCGGTACACATTAACGAGGGAGTATCGACTTTGAGAACGATTCCTGCTGGAGATCCACAAGGATCAATATTATCTCCAACACTCTATTCGATTTTCAGCTCCGATTTCAAAGCTAACAAGAACCAATCAGTAGAATTTTATGTCGACGACTCTGCTATTATAACTAGCGGAAAAGTGTCCAATGCAATAATTATAATTATAATCATAATTATAATTATAATTATAATTATAATTATAATTATAATTATAATTATA